>ML170218.1:0-97508 GCA_004355085.1 Rickenella mellea | reverse complement strand
GACGGTGGAATTCCACCGTCCCGAATCCCGATCAATGCCCCCAGTGCAAGAGCCCGTTAGCAAACCTTGAACGCACATGTCTTATTACATCGAAACTGCCCTTATTAAAGGTCTGCCTCGATAACGGTCTGGAAGCTTTCGGTGACACAGGGTGGAGGAAGGATCGTAACAAACAGGTGCGTACTTTCGATAAGTCAGAATTGCATTCACCACATTATCTTACATCTCTCAAGGGACTACTGTACAAATTTGAAGCCTCAGAATAGTGACCATCAATTGTTAGAGCGAAGTTAGAATCGAGTGAACAATCCGTATACTGTTATCCGTTACAAGTGTCCTTGCATATGTTGCTGCAACTACCAGTGACAACTAGAAGAGTTGTCAGAGCAAATTTTATCAAACTCACCACTCTAAGCCATGCCTTTGTGAGTTAGTCGAATCACGAAAGGGGTTGCCCGGACCTTGAAAATTTCGTACTTCCTCCAGTTCTTCATTGCAGCATAGATATTACTGGCCGAATCTTCGTAGCAATGGTAGAAGCATCCCCGAAGGTGATACTACCACGTTAACGGCTCGCTGCCACTAACCTGGTCGTTCACGACGGTTCCAATCTATAACAAAATGAAATTATTGGAAGGATTGGGGATGTAGGCACGAAACGGAATGCAATCAGGACATCTTTGAGTGAGTTCAATTTTCTAGTTTGATTTTCAGTGTTGCTTTGATGTTATTTTATTTTATTTGAATACAGTACTGAAAGAGCAGCGATTTCGAGTGCCAATTTCCAGCAGCACTGATCTTTATTGCTATGGAACGAGGTTACAAAGGTTGGTCATACATAGCTAACGATACATTTATCCTCAAAAAGTGCAAAAACTATGCCCGTCAAGGGAAGCATTGCTCTTATAATAATAACAACGGTGGGGGTAGCATTGACGTCGTGTGGAATCTAAGGAGGATCGGTAACAGGATTTGTCGCGGATAATGGACTATCAGTGACACTGCTGGTTGAAGTATTGAAATTCGCAGGCAGGACGTTGCAGACCAAGGAGTGGATGGTTACTTGGAAGAGTGTAACGATGGATCAGATCAAACAGTGTCGACTGAGAGAGTCGGTGTGCTGGCACTGAATGAATCGTCATAGCCATTCACCGTAACAGTCTCAACCACGGTGGATGTGGATATCGGGATTGGCGGAGTAAACGTGTTCAACAGCACTGTTGACTGATCATCTGTACCCGGAGTCGTCGAGGCGGATGGGGTAGTGAAAGGGGTGGAAGTGAGAGTGGGGGAATGAAACCTTGTGAAGCTAGTTGACGATGATTCCGCCTCTGTCGATGTCGACGAAGAAACGGGTATCAACGTCGTCCCAACACTTCCGATCGCGGGAGGGACGAACGAAGAGCTGGCTGGCGCCGGAGCTGAACTGAGCGACGGTGTTTGCAGTGAATTGCCACCGCCACTCCCGTCTCCGAAAATGCCGCCTTGGGCACCGGAATTGTTGATCGTGTCTTCGGCAGTCGTCTTCGTCGTGCATTTCAGTTGAGTGCCGACGCCGCTTAGCAATGGAAGGGCGAAACATGAAAGGAATGTAGGATTCTTGCAAAGAGTAAGTTGCCAGGTTCCGCCAGAGCACTTCGCTGCCTGTCCTGTGATGCATGCAGTGTCGCCATCTGAAAATAGCATTATGAGTTATGGCCGTCAAAATTGTTCTATGTTGAATGGCCCACCATTGCAAGGGTCCGAAGGGGAAATGGACGCGAATTTCGTGTTCAAGGCTTGCGCGTCAATACCATTTTGGAGGAGGTCCGACGCGGAAGCAGTGGGTGCACCGGACGCATCGCTGGCAAGGGAGGCCAAAATTACAAGCGAAAATAATTTTCCGAAAGGAATCATCGTTAAATCTTGTGATTTTAGTGAAGTACGAGGGTTTGAGAAGAAAGTCTAAAAGTCGCTCGCGACTTGAGTTGGGGTGGTGGAACGAATGCTCAACATACACCGCTGGCCACCCTCTTATGTGTTTTGGTTGGCAACGAAAAACAAACCCATGCCACAACACTTGAACCATGGTGGCGAAGACGACCACCGCGCAGCACCAGCATAAGAATTACCGAATTTGGAAAGTGTTGAATCCTGAACGATCAACATAGGTTGACGACTAGAAATCGATAGAGCTGATCAACTGAGCAGAGATAGTGCTTGTTGGTGAGGATCGAAGTGGCAACGGCGACTGCTGTTGTCGCGGCGCCGCCACACAAGCTCACAAGAAATATCCACTTCGGCAGGACGGTTCAATTCAAGGAAAATGGTATTGGGGGATCAGATAGACGGGAAGGATTTTTGGAATACGGCAACTGTACCGTATGCAGTGGTTTAAGTTGGCCAAGAAGTTGGTAACAAGCACTCCCGCACCCGTTTGCTGAAGAGATGTTGGCACTCGGCAGACCGGGCAAGTTACAGTAGGCGGACTCTGTTTCTTTGAACTCCGATGACTTCGCCACCGTGCCATTTTCGCACGCCAAACTGCAAACATCAGACCCGCGAATAAGTCTAGGAAGTACACAGCGCAACATTTCACCCGCAGCGAGGTCTGTTCAATAGCGGAGGTCAAGGGAAGTTGCGATATTTCGCAAGTGCCAGACTATTAATTTATCAATTCGAAGTATTACAGTATAGTACAACTTCGGGGAAGGCATCGACATTGCGTGCGGAAATCAATAAGGCTTTTGCGCACAAACGAGGTTGAATGCGTAACGCGTGCACCCTGCCTTTTCCCACTCGTTATCCAATTCGTCGATGAGTTCGTCAAATTCATGTTCCGAACTGATGATCCCCAGTCCGCCAGCCTTCATGACAGGCGTTTTCATGCCGCGAAATGCGCCTTCAAGCACCTGCTTACCGAGCATTCCGTATGGCCCCGCATCCTTCCCAACATAGGCTGGCCTCTCCCTTTCAGCGACGTTCACGAACCCAGCCTCTCTCAGCATTCTTGGAAGTTGCGCTGCACAGTCATACATCAGCCCTTGCTTCTCGTACAAGGCGATGCGCAACGCTTCGTGCTTCTTGGTTGCGGGGGTCTCGGCCGCCGGTTGATCATTGATGAGTTCGAGAAATTGTACATGACCTCCTGGCTTCAGCACTCTGAATATCTCAGCAATTGCGACCGGCCATTCCGTTTTCAAAAGTCCAACCATTAAGAGTCGTTGGTGGACAAAATCGAAGCGCCCGGTCCAGTTGGGAAGGAGTTTGGTCACCGAGCCTTTCGAGACGTTGAGGTTGACCGGGGGATCACGCGGAAATAATTTCGTGGACGTGTCGACGCCGTAAAGATGCACAGACTTAGGAAGCTCAGGAGCGAGGTCCATTATCCATGCTCCTGAATCAGCAGTCAGCGTTGGTCAAACTTCTCTCCTGGATACACACCTGAACCTGTTCCCGCGTCAAGAACATATCCATCATCTGGGATATGCACGTTAATGTCAAAGATGAGCCGATCGTTATACACCTCAGTTCTGAGGTACGCATGCTGGCGCTCCAATCTATTCAAGGTTATCCATGCGTCCAGACAAGAGTCAAAGGGTCTCACTTGCCTATGGCGCTCATTCTCGTCCGTGGGCAAAATATATCGTGAACCAGGCGCGATGGTCATCGTCAAGGAGGGAGAAGTTGGTGGGGAGAGGAGGGCTGATTGCTAGCATTTATACACGTACTTATAAATACGGCGATCCTGTGTTCGCTAATAGTCAACTCATCGGCGAGCGTACGTCTTAGATGCAACCTATTAGGCGGGAAGGAGGTCGAAATGCACATTGTGACATAATGACCGTACTCCGAGCAAAGCGGTGCTGATGTTTTTGATGCCTGAAATCCGTGTTATCGCGCAGGTCCCAAACGACGCCACTAACCTAAGTCAGCCTTTTGCGTAAACACGCATGTTCTGTGTCAAAAGCGGATTATATTGTCGTTCGGCAACTTTGAACGCACTCTCATCCATCAATGATTTCTCTTCGCAAGGCGGTACCGCCGGACGTTGATGGACGCGTTGATATCGCGTCATCCGCCCGACACAGCATGCGGCACGAGCGGTTTATTTGGGTATAAGGAACGAGTACTTCGCCTGAGCACACCTTTTATCGTTTCAAGCATTCCGGTTGCGTGAGACACACCACCCGGCCACTTATATTTCTCCGCGTAACTTGGATAAACATTTGGATATCATCTGATTATCTGCAACAAACCAATAGACGAAATCGGCTGGATCGTTTGCTGTCTTAGGTGGCGTATCTGAAATCGGGGTGTTGATCCCCAAGTTCCGCCCAGGCCCGGTCGCCACCATCCGGCGTCTTTTCATCAACATACGGCGCGAGTAATTCATTTCGGTGATTTTGTTTTCGTTCAGTTGCCCAACTGAGGACCACGACGTTCAGAAGAGATAAAACTATGATGCAGCACTCGCTGCGGGTAAGAAAGTATGAAGATGTCAATTTGGTAGGTGGTGATAAATGGTGGACTCATTTACAATGTCAAATCCATGATGGTCGCTCGTCGGTACCTGGGTCCCTCCTTTTTAGGAAAGCTCCAGGTGCTGAGTATCCCGCCCTGTTCGATTCGAAAGAAATCTGAGAAGACAGAAGTCACAAGGGCTGTGAAATTTCACTAACGCAATTCGTGGCAACAAATCCTAAAGCAACACTAGTGGCGCGTCGATAATGGGGTTCCGAATTATTCGCCATCCATGCGGATAATATGGGCGGTGTTGCGTACACCCCAGAAACTGAGAGGAACAGCGAACCGTACGCGAGATGGTGTTTATTCGTCCCTTGCGTAGGGGTCAATATCGGAGACTTGCTCTGAACCCTCCATGCTTGTTGCAATGGCGACTTACCTAAGAATAACGAAAACCCAATAACCGCTATGACCGAAACTACAACGGCGGTAAACGCACGACGTTGATATCGATCGGATAGATATGCACTGGCGATGGTAACTTCATGCGACCCGATCAGAATGAATTTGTTTAATGGAGGGGCCATACTTACCAACAAACGCCAACGCAAAGGGACCCACACTGATGAGCTGCGTTCTCGTAGCACTAAATCCCAGTTGATTGACAATGGAAGGTAGGAAAAATGCTAAGCCATAGAGAGTTGTGCCATTCATGAATAACGCGACGAAAACTATCAATACGTGCGGTGACTTCAGCGAGCTGAGAACTTGGTAGAAGCTGAATGTGTCCAACGGCGACGTCGTCGGGCGATCGAGAACTAACCGACGAACGATGATGCTGATACAAATCAATACGTAGTTCCAACACTTTGATGAAACACGCACTCCTTTTGTCTGTCTGTCAGGAATTTGGATTTCCGCGGCGTTCCCGGTACAATAAATATGGCAATAATCCCGATGACGCTTGTGAATATTCCTTCCTGTACGGCGGAACAGAATTAAATCACGACATGAAACGCTGTATTTATAATGACACATACCAGGATGAAAATCCAAGCCCAGCCAGGCTTGCCGCCGATCCCGTCCATATTTATAATTGCCGCAGCGAGAAGGCCTGAGAAAGCGCCGGAGAGAGACGCAGCAGAAAAAAACAGCGCGATGCTTTTGTGAAACCCCTGTTATTGAGTGTGATCCGTAGAGATCGGGGAAAGACCACACACCGAAGGGAGAGTTCCTTTCGGGTGTAGAACCCAGATAGATACAGCACAATGCCCGGGAACATAGGCCCTTCAACTAGACCGAGGAATGCCCTAGCTACAACCAAACCATGATAATTAGTGACAGTTCCTTTCATTGCACCGGTGTTAACAAGTGTTCAAGGAATGTTCACTATCAGTTGCACACCTTGTAGAGACGTGATCAACCCCCAAATGATGAGAATTGTGGGCATCAAAATGTTTGGACCAATTCTACGAAGCAGCAAGTTCGATGGCAATTCCGCAAGAATGTAAGGGCTGAAGTTTCGAGCTCAAGATGACGAGTCGCTAGATAAGCACCTGTAACCTACACAAATGTCGTGGTTACGGCGATTTGGTATTGCGTATCAGTCAGTTTCAGCTCTGTCTGCAGACCTGCGACACGGGCATTGCCTGAACATAACCAGAGTGAGTATTTCGCAGGTTGTCTCAGAGATGTATATGTCCAAACCGATGTTTGCGCGGTCCTGAAATAAATACGGATAAGTCAGGAGCCGTGAATGTCGTCTCAAACGTACCAAGAAGGACAGAAGGTAGAACATCGTCATTATTGGGAGAATCGTGTAGTCCAATTTTCTGACCGCCTTCCGCTCCTCATCGGGATCGATATCAACCAAAGTCTGGTCGATTTGATCAATCTTGCCATGAAGACTCGTGGATCCGTCGTTATTGAAGTCCTCGGCACTCATGACTGCAAGATGGTGCAACGTTCAGAGCACAGCGCACTTTAAGGTCTTCCAGTGGTCTTCCCCAAGCGAACACCCGGGCATCCACGCCGATCTTCTTTCTGAAAATAGCGCCGCAACATGGGGCATGTTAGGTCTTCTTTCCGGTTTCTTTCCCTCGACCGGTCAAAATGGGCAGTGTGACTTGTACATGAGTTCGCCAACCGCGTCGGGATCTTGATACACGCTAAAATGTGGAAGCGAAACGCATGATGGCGGAGAAGTTGCCTAAAAGACTTTCAGAGAACGGCGAGTGCGGGGGAAATTACGAGTACAGTATGACGTAAGCTAACATTACAACAGATACGAAAAAAGTCGTGCAGTCCAAAATAATAATCATTGAGCCACCGCCTCCTGGAAAAACTTGGATTAGCACATGGCATTGAACGTCATAATAGAAAACTTGCCTGATCAACGAACTCTTGTGCCTCCTCTCGTTTGATGCTGCGAATGGAGCTAACTTTCTGGTTGTTGAATGTAACGCCGTAGAACTTATCAGCCGTTACGAGCATCTCTGGTCTGAAAGTGGTGGTAATGAACTGAGCGGATTGTGATAGCTCATGGATCATCGCTGAACACCGGAATGAGACTTTGAATGTCCTACAAGATGGCCGAACTTACCAGCAACGGCGGTTCGGTATTGTGCATCAAGGTTGGCGTCGATCTAAGTTAAAATTAAAGTGATGTCATCGGACAATCGCTAAAAATCTAACCTCGTCGAATAGATAGAACGGAGCCGGGTCGCATTTTTGTATGGCAAAGACTTTCGTTATGTTAGAGCGAGTAAACTGCAGCAGGACATGTGCTCACCAGTCGCTAACGCAACCAAAGACTTTTGACCTCCTGACAATTGCTGGATCCGCAAGCCTTCGTCAACTTTCGAGTTAAACGACACCTAAGTCTAATTTTAGGATTCCCCCCTGGTTAGGGAAGCATCGACGAACCTTAATCGAGACACCAGTGTAATTATCGACCGAGGTCTGTTGCGTATCATCCGCTTCTTCCTCGGCGTCATCATCATCCTGCCAGGGGATGAAGATTTCATTGTCAATATTATGGCCTGTGAGAAGGGTTTACGCACTTGGTCTACTCGTCTTTGAATGATCAGACGGCCTTTGCCGGCTGGTACAAGTTTTTCAAAGACCTCCTCGAAATTACTCGCGACCTGTTTGAACGTGCGTTCTATGGCTTCGTCCTTCCGCATGTCAAGTACTTGAATCAACTCCTCGATAGACTTGGCTGATGAATCGAGGTCTTCACGGCGCTTAAGCAATTGATCCCGCTGCTTCGTGAAATTGTTGTATTGTTCGAAAGCCTTTTTGTTGACGTGGGCGAATTTCTTCAGGCCCTCGTTCGTAGCATGCAACTTTTTGACCAACTGAACGCATAGATGGGATAAATTTAAAATTTAAATCACAAGGAGTACAAACTTACCCGATCGAGCTTTTCGTTCGTATATTTTTCGAAAGCCTCTTCAGGAAGGACACCAAGGTCGCGAATGTTGCGATTACAGTCATCTTTCCTGTTCATTAGCATTTGCTTCTTGGCTAAGTATCGTTCAGTATTCTTCTGTTGTCGCGTGATGCCACGACTATCGTCAGCCTGCTGATTTTGGACAGTTTCCAAGGTCGTTCGCAGTTCCTGCACCCTCGCTGACAGCTGTTCGCTCTCCTTCTCCATGTCTGCAATATGGTATGTATCAGGAGCTGACAGGACCACTGGTCAATGGAACGCTAACCTGCTGATTTCTTTTGCAGATCACCGATAGAAGTGTTGAGAAGTCGAAGCTCGCGTGTGCGTGATTCAAAGTCTTCCGCGCTGTACGCTGTTCCTGCGTCGGATTCCCCAAGCGCCTCAATTTTGCCTTGTAGCTCTTCTCTACGACGTCGAAGACTTTCGTTAAGCTCGATTTCCAGGAGATTCTTCTGGCTTCCGAGCTATTTGGAACAAATTTAGTAGCTCATTATTACACACCGAGAAAGATTCGCACCGTATTTTTCGCTTTCCCCAACTCAACCATTGTTTTCTGCCGATTTTCGACCTCTTTACTGAGAGCTTCGATCTTCTGCTCCTCTTCACCGCTCAAGCCTCTCGCCATCGGAGATTTCAATTCCCTCTCGTGATCGTCAATTCTCGCTTGAAGGCTGACCAGCTCCGTTTGCAATTCCTCGATATCACCTTCCCCCTTGGCAATCACCTCTTTGAGTCGTTCGTGTTCGCGGCTCAGAGCAGTAGCTTCCTCCACGACCGACTCCCGCGACTGCTGGATCTTGTCCCGCTGCGTCCCAGCGACCTGCATTTTACCAACGAGCCTCGTAATCTCCTGCTCAACCTGCGCGATTTCGCGCTTAACTTCTTGCAACCGTGCATGATCCGACTCGTATTTTTCCTTCCACGTCGTGACGTTCTTAATCGCTTCGATGCGCGAACGCCGGATGTCATGGTATCCACCGGTCAATGCACCCTTCCGATCAACTTTGTCGCCGTCCAGCGTGATGGTATTGAGGTTGTGACTGCGCACGTACGCAGCGGCGATGGCGAGATCACGGCACACGCACGTCTTGCCGAAGACTTGTCGGAACGCCTTATCGTGCGCAGCGTCGTATTTGAGTTTCCCTATGAGAGCAATGGCATCTGGTGCATTGGGAAAGTTCACATCTTTGGGCTTGAGGCGGTTCAGAGGCATGAAGGTGACACGGCCTGTCTTCTCCTTCAACATGATGTCCAGGACTTTCGAGGCTGTCTCGTCAGTATCCACGACCACATGGAATAAGCTGAAGAAATACTATGAGAAGGCGTAGTCCACACATCCGAATCACTCACCTGTTTCCTGCCGTTAACTCAACAGCCGTGTTGTACTTCCTGTCAGTGACTTCGAACAGTCTGTAAAGCGGTCCATAAACGCCAGTTAGGCCGTGACGTTCCGCGATTCTATCGACAGCTTTCAAGCCTCTGCCCGTGTCCTGAAAGAGCTTTTAAGTGCAAGATAAAAGGCAATAAATGAAGGTGTTTACCCTGTCGAGCATACTGGCCAGCGTCCGCTCCGCGGTGCGTAACTCATTCTCATTGTGACTATCTGTGCTCGTCAACCTCGCGTCTTCTCTCCATAATTCCTTCCGCTTTTCCACGAGCTTCCCATGTTCCTCTCGCGCCTCTGAAAGCTCCTCGGAGAGTTGCCGCGCTTTCTCGCGTCTGTCTTCAAGGCGCTCCTGCACGCCTTCCGTCCTCCCAGCTACTTCGTGGACGGCTTCACGTTTCTTCGCAAGATCTTTCGTTGCAGTGTCAAGATTCGCCGATTGCGTAGTTTGGTATGCGCGCAATGACGCCAATTCCGATTTGAGGAATTTGTCGCGCTCCGCGCTAGTCCGGAAACGATTGAGACGACCCTGCTTAGAGTAAAGGGCATCAAGGCGCGCACGAGCCTCGTCGAGTCTACGCAAGTGTTCAGCAAATCGAACACACATCTAAGACACAGTGAACGTACCGCCGTTTCTCCTCCATTTCTCGGTTTCTATGTCCGTCATATTCCGGCATGAGTTGGTTCAAAGCGCGCTCTTTTTGTTTAATCTCCTCTTTGACGCGAGCAAGTTCAGCCTCGAGTTCCTCTTTCTTTCCGCCGGCGTTCTCTTTTGCGGCCTTCAGATCATCGACGATGCACTCCAGCTCCGTTCTCGTTCGAATAAGATCCGTCAGTTCACCAGTGAGACCATGCCGTGTCAGGTTGAGCGTAGTCATGTTATGCTTGACCTGCTTGATGTCTTCCTCGATTGTCTGAGTGGTCGTCAGTATCTGGGAAGACACCAACACTGAGAAGACACACCTGGATTTCTTTCTCCCTCTCGTTAAATGCCTCTCGTCGAACGTTGACTCCATGAACCTCTCCGCGCCGTTCTTCCTCAAGCTCATCAAGTGCGCCACTGACTTCGTTCAACTCTCGCTCGTGGAGGGCGTACTCGAGACACCGTCTCTCACGGTCCTTCTGTTGGTACTCCTTCAGCTCCTCTTTTTCCTCCTCGAGCTCAGCAAGTCGGCCATCGATGTAGTCAAGCAGTTCGCTAATTCGTTGACGCTTGGACGATGTCTCATCCATGATACGAAGGGACTCTGCACGGCGTTGTTCGTAGACCTTCGTGCCAGCGACTTCTTTGAGGAGTGCAAGCCGTTCGTGGTCTTTCGCGTTGGTCAGTGCTGTAATCTTTGTATCCACAGTCAGCAAGGAACGTGAGATGACTCGTGAAGATTTTGACGCACTCTTCCTTGGGGTACAATGTAGTATGGGTTCGCTCTGCTAAACCCTGCGCTTTCCAGCAGACTCATGACGTCAGCTTTCGACGCGCTCTTCTTGTCCAGTGTATATTCATCCTTTTTGAGACCGATCGTCCTGCGAATGGTGACGATGGGATTAGGCGTAGGAAATCGAGCCGGAGTGTTCGTGAACACAATTTCAACTGTACGGAGTTCATTAGAGTAAAGTCGACACGAATAGTAGATTGTGCTAACCGTAAGCCGATAAAGTTGAGGTCACGGAAACACCTTCGTGCAGGAGAGCCTGTCGCTCCTCACGCGACATGGATGTGTAGGCATCCCCAAGCACAAAACGAATAGCTTTTACATATTCAGTTGAGTTTTCGCGGCCGAAATTTGGACTTACCAGCGAAGAAATTACTCTTCCCGCTCCCGTTTCTGCCGACTACAACATTGTGGCCAGGTGAGAATGGTTCAATTTGGGTCTGGTCGCGATCTACATCATAATTAGAGCCAGGCACGTCTTTACATGATTTTAATCTTACAAGATTTGAATCCTTGGATGGTGAGTGTCTGAATATGCATCCTGACACGCTCACTGTTGCCAAAGACGAGGGCAAAGACGCGGTTGTGACAAACGCGTGACCGTCATGCCAGTGACGACTGACACAACGCCACCTCAAGTCATGCCGGAAACGCAGACCTTCAGAGATACAAAGAGGAAAGAATCATGTTGTTTGCTACACATTTTAAACGATTACGCTACACAGTGGGTATCGGTCATGACGGTCGTTACATGGAATAAGTGTCGTGCATGTGAGAAATGGACTGCTGCGGGGTAATTTGGGTTTCTACGATAGATGTCAGTTCTGGGGAGTGCGCTCTCGACACCACAGCAGGTTCATCCATAGAGATTCCAGTCCTGCGCTGTCCAATATATGAGGACAGAGAGGACGTGGAAGCCATTTCACCACCTTCCCGGCCAATGCTGATCTTCGTCGACAGCACAGTGTCCTCGCAATCAGTGTCGGTGTTGTCTTTGAAGATGCCTTGAATATTCAGAAGGATGCGATTTCCCATGATGCTGGATAATACAAAGGCAAACTCCACGACATACTCGACCCTTCTCTAAACCGGCCGGCATATTTCAATGACGAGGAATAAATTGTGGATGCGATGCTTACTGGTGCGACAAATGGAACAATGAAATTCACTGTAAAGACGGTAAAAATTCTAGAGATAAGGTTCAGTGATGGATTTCGGTGAGTGAAGGCTTGAAACTTACACGAGGTAATATAACACAGAGTGCTTCACGAGCGATTCAATAATTTGCCGGCGGGTTTCTGAGAATCCACGACTGATTTCAGACCTGTTCTGAAATCCTCTTCGCAGGGCCAGGCCAAAAAGCAATGTTTCAAAAAGTAGTATTGGTCCCCAAAATCCTCCAAAGAACGGTGTGTGGGGAAGCGTACAGCAAATCACCTTGCCCGTCGGAGATACTGCACATACTGTGAGCTTCGCGTGCGAAGATTAAATACACAGACTTTTCACCTTCCATGGCTACCAAACTCTTTCCTAATAGCCCCAAAACTGTTGCCAATTGGGCAAGACATAATAACCCTGTGACGAGTAGAAGCTTGATGTTGCTGTCGTACATCACATACAAACGGAGCTGAAGGATTACTGGGAACACACTGAGTAAGAGGTGACGTCAACTCCAGGCCAACACCGACCTTCGACACTCAATATGGCGAACGTCCCAGACAAGTATTGCCAGCGGAATCCAAAATCGCCTTCATAGCAGTACCCGTGAGTAAGATCCTGATATAGCCGTTCACACTCACATCTGAATGAAATGTCCGATTATCGCCGTGTTCAACATCTCCGAGGAGGAAGGAGTGTATGTCTTACAGCTAAGACTTTCTGTGAGATAGACTCCACGGTCGTTCAAACGGACGTACTAGATTCGACTTCTTGTCATTGAAGAATACTGGATCATTTGCACCACGTTATGGCGTGATTCTGTGGCTCCCAAGCATAATGCACTCACTCGCCATATCAGCCCTGCAGGAAATGGAATTAAATAGAAGGAAAGGAAAGAAAGCGCGCGCACATGGATCTCAGAATTCCAAAGTATCGATTCTACCACAGTCGCCAAAATTGTTTGGTTCCTTCTCTGGTACCCCAAGGATATGGCACTCACCCAGACAAACAAGCCTTTTGTTAATGTCCATGGTGTGCGCTACCAAAGCAGATTCTCAATGCCCCATCACCATGCAGATGTTTCGATGCACACCCAGACGTAATGCACCTTCGAAAATTGTTAATACCTTTGGCAGTGATAGTTGACGCATTTACACACCTCCTGGTCAAACGTGATAACTGGAAATCCTCGTAAATTTGTTCACAACGACTGCGGATCCGCAGACGTACAATAGTCCCATAACAAAAGCGAGACCGCGCTGACTGTGAAGATGATGAGATGAGCCACACCAACAACGTAGTTCTTGAGAATGCTCACATCTTGTCTTTCGACCACTGTCGAGGAGCTTGAGTGCGTTGATGGTTTGGTCCATCGGGAAGCCCTCGACCTACGTCGCGCACATTTGACTATATATCACTTGAAACGCACAATCAGATTCCGTGTCAAATTTCTCTCGCCTCAAAAGCGTTGTTGCGGATGCAATTTCAAGCCATCACGCAATGGACACATGGACTGCCCATCATCTCGGCAGAAGCGTCGAGCGGGCTTCTAACCCCTGGGCGCTTCCGCAGCTCTGGCCCGAAACCTCACAAGAGTCACAACTACCTCACACCAATCCATCCTTCTGGTGCGAACCAGCCACGACAATAAATGAGTATATATAGCTGAACCGTCCGCGGAGCTTTCCAACAGCCTTCTTATGCGTTTTGTGTGGGAGGGAGGAGGATTTGGTGTGGCGACTCAATTGCAACATGCTTTCCTGTGTCCCCGATCAGAGCCGTTCAAAGCCAGTTTAGAGCGGAAAACACAGCACCTGGATTGCCTATAGGAGCTGGAAGTAACTCGGCGATCGCACGCGAAAAGGAAGTGTCGAGCTTCTCTGCAAGCCGACGAGGCACTACCAGCGGCATTGCAGCATACGACAATCATGATACCATCAGCACGCGGGGCTCCGTGACATACGGAATTACAGGTAAGGCGGGATGAGGCGGTCAGGTAAATTCGACACCGCGAAGAACCGCATCTCATTATTTGATTCCCTTCATTTCATCTCAGGGCTATATTAAAACCACCTCCACGACCATACCTGAAAATTATCGTACCTTAAACACACTTAATGCGATGAGCTTATTTGCTCTGTCGAAAAACGAAGTTGGGAGTACGAAACACATCCAGTAGTAGTGGTTACTCAAAGTGACAAGTCAGAATTGAGTTTGTTGCCCCTGCCGATCCGCCCACTGCCCAACCAATAAATATTAATAAATGCTTATACCGGCGTGCAATAATGTGAGCGATAGCGACATCGATTCGGACAGTCCGGTGTTTCGAATTTGAAGAGCAGGGACTATTTGAAATAGTTATCAAAACCCAGGACAGCGTGGTGCCAGACCGCGAAGCTCTCGAACGCTAAAACGGGGACTCTGAAGTTCAAACACTGCAACTTTGACAAATTCGTCCATAGCTTATTGTCCAAGTTCGGCGATGGATGAGGTTCACCAAACCACCTCTGGGGACGTTAGCAGCCAGGTGGTTTCGAATTACCTTATGAATTTCTTGCGAAAGATAACAACTAAGATCGTGAGCTGTTCATAAGACTTGTGTAATAATGTGCGAGTTTGGGAAACATACTCGAGTACTTTCAGGACACACGGATGTGATGAGTTCGGGAAGGTCAAGAAACGCAGGAAGAAGGACTGTGATGACCGTAACCAGCCCTTGGCGTGAGTGCAACTTCGGAAAGGCGTATTGTTTATTCCCAGAAATATCAGAAGCCGGGAGAATTCATTGACAACTGTAAAAGTTGTCGTTGCACCATGGAGAAAAACGTCAGTAATGAATTGAGAAATCCAACTGCATCGTGTATTTGGTATGAGCTGGGATCGTAATGATGCCGAGGTTGAAACAATATGCACCTGTTCAAGGGACATTACTTTGGAATCTTTTAACGTGTTGAATTGTGATTGCTAAGATAATCCGAGCTGAATCCATTCTTTGTTTTGATGTCGCCACGCCTTGCACAGGAATTCGCGATGTTATTACACGTTGTCGAAGGTAGGTGTCTTTACTGTACCACCCAAAAGGCGGTGCCATAAAGAGCGATGCAATTTTCCAACGAATTCTTGCTCAAGCCAGGTTAGTTGTTTGGTGAATCGGACGGACGGATCCTCTGAAGTATTCGTCAGCTATTCCCACATCCTACGTGTCGCAGGCGGCGCAGCCCCTTGTGGATCCATGACGGCGTCGACTGGCAATGCTCAAGATCTCACAAGTCACCGGGTGTGATGTGATGCGGTTACCGTCGTCTCCCAGAGTGATGGGCAATGACCATTGTTTCCGAAATACCACCATCTTACTTGGAACCAATTGTGGTTTAATAGGAATAAATCCACATATGATGGCTTCTGAAAAAAATGGACTGCGATTGACAAAAGAACAATCCAGACACAAAAGGTTCGGGGTATCCAAGAATCGATTGTAAGTACAGTTGCAGTTAACACTGTCCGAATCCTACGTTGTCACAGATGCAATGAGTATGCCGGTGGTGCGGCATGAATGACCAGTTCCCCTTCTCTGGTATAAGTGAGGCGATTTGAGTTTTGAGAATGGTCGTCCTTGTCAAGGTGAGGTCTTTCAAGTGATTCGGACGGGTCACGTTCGTATTGGCTGCCAGAGAAACCAGAAAGAGCGGGAAGCGGCAGCGGTGATTTCGTCGGTGCAGAAGTGGAGAGTACTGCGGGGTATGGGAAGACCCGATGATATTGGGTATCGCTGCCGACCTCAGGATGAATGGCAGAAATTGGACTATCAACGTCATGATATGTCGGCTGGGTGGCCGAAGATGAAGACGGAACACAATTTGGCCCGCCAAGTTGACAAGTCATGGGACTAGGTGAATACGAACGGATCGTGTCAGTGTCCAGGAGATTGTGTATATGATGACATCTTTGGCGCCCTTTCCGTTGCCAAATAATGAACGCAACGACCAGAGCGATTAATACAATGGCTACGGCGCCGACGCTTGCCGCAATTACAACTATTTTGCGGGACGAGTCGGATTGCGTAAGCGTCGGCGAAATAGCCGGTGGAGATGTTGACTGTACAGAAGTGCTGTTATCAATCACAGTGTAACTAGGTACGAAGATGAACCCATATCAGTGGCCTGGTAATCTGGGTAAAAGAGAAACGCACATTAATCCATCCATGATAATATATTGGCCTCCAGATGTGTCCATCGTCACCGTGAGGGTATGCTTGGAGAGTAAACAGTCGGAAATCGTGGTCCATGAGGTTTGGAACTGTGTACATACCTGTGTATTTGGCAAGCCGGTGAAGGCATAAACAACTTGAGACTGAGTCGTTTCTGCACCTCCCTCAGTGGGAGTTACAGTTTTGTCCATCAGATCGAGAACTACTGGGTAGGCATCGTCCAAGCCGAGACTAGTATTGACTGGGTATGGCCATAATGGTGAAAGGTAGTACACGGCGACACCTGACAGGCGATCAATACTGAGCTAAGCATACAGATTTCCGCTCTACATACCCGTAAAGGTAAAGGTAGCGAAACCATTAGGATCGCTACTGACGGTGTGCGAACCTCCGTAATCAAGATGAGAGATATGCTGCGAGTCAGGTTCCCAAGATCCCGAATAATGAATTTTGGGGTCGGAGTCGTCAATTGTGATGTTTGCCAATCCTTTGACACCGCTAGAAAATAGCAGCAGACAAGCAGACATCGCGAAGAGCCGGAACGGCCTCATCTTGCAAGGTCCTCTAGCTGAGTGGGATATCCTCAATGGTGGGCGAGATGATCAATGTTTGTGGAGGATTGGAAAGATCCTTTGGCCATCAATGGTCTATTATGTAGGTGCGTTTTACGTTTAGATGACAAGGCAGTACTTATCGGGGGAATCTGCCCGGTGGTCGTCAATGAAACATCAACCGAGATGTCAAGAAATGAGCGCACATTCACCTCACAGCCACAGTTGTGATCTGGCGAGCCCGAAATGGGGTTGAAGAAGCAATCGCTGGTCAGAAATGAATGTGATGGGCAGTTGCTGGATAACTGAACGCGGTGGTTATTTGTTCTTCTTGTTAGGTGGCGAAGCGCCGTCGTAACTGTGGGCAATGACGCTCGTGAGATTTTGTACGAATCTTCACCGACGGTTGAAAGACTTCCGACATCATGAAACTCACATGTATATGGTTCTCCCATATATTTAATGGCGAGGCAAGCTCTTGGCTGCTCAAGAAGTGTTTCGAGTTGGTGTGTTGGTAGCGTTAGTAAAGTCTTGATCGGGCAAGGATCGTGGCGCTAGTCCAAATGAGCAAGCACTTCCAAACTGTTGAGGTACGGATCATACCATACCGTAACCTGAGCAAAGAAACTGAATCTGAGGCTGTTTACCTTACCAATTGATCTTGCACCGGAAGCCGCTTCACCGATGGCGCCTCGTGTAGTCGGATTATGACAGACAGCAACAAAGCTGCTTTATAAAGATGGTTGCAATTGTTAACATATGCCAAGATTTCAGTGCAAATACGTCTGTGGCATCGCGAATTCTTTGGAGACTACTTGCAAAAAATGAGACTGTTGACATTCAAGACCAGACCAGAGGCGGGAATTGCAATTCTGCTCCGGATTTCACTCCGGGTTGTTCCAGCTGCTCGGACAGATCCCAAGCACCTCATGAGCCGTCTGTGGCCGGAGACGTTG
Source organism: Rickenella mellea (assembly GCA_004355085.1). Classification (NCBI taxonomy): domain Eukaryota; kingdom Fungi; phylum Basidiomycota; class Agaricomycetes; order Hymenochaetales; family Rickenellaceae; genus Rickenella; species Rickenella mellea. The sequence continues at coordinate 79,919 of ML170218.1, read as the reverse complement.
ATCATGTACCCATTAGACACGGCCAGGACAGCCACTCGACAGTACACAACGAAGGAACAGCCAGAGGCACGACTTCTAAACACAGTCGTCACCAGTGGATCATATCCAATACACCACTTGTTTCGCAGCGGTTTTGAATAATTTCAAAACGCGACGCCGGAAATCTGATTGGCCACAGAATCGTTAAGTGGAACAGGTAATGACTTCGATGTTCACCTTGAGAGTGCCATCAACATTCCATTTATGATATCTCCGGTACTAAGAGGGGTGGCCAAGTAGCTCAGTCTTGGCCAGTCAATCGGAAATACGAGTCTGGCCCTTCGACGAACAATTTCAGCGATGACCTGAACAAGCAAGTATTGGTGATTACATAATGTCAATTCAACATTGCAGTGCTCCGAAGCCTCCGATACATGAGTCCACAACTCTCCACGCCGGGTCTGAATTCTCGCATGCTAACAATGATATGAACTCTGCATTGGACGCTCCACTTTTGAACCTGGTTATACTTAATGTCTTGCTTGCTCTTCACGGCTCAGGTATTACACCTCAACCTCCGCGTCTCAACATAATCAGCAGACTTTCACAGTAATACTTCTACAAATTGAAAAAAATGGTAATTTCAAATTCTTGGTTGTAGACCTCCCAGCTGCAGCGCTGCGTTGGCCTGCGTACGTCACTGACCGATAAGTGGCTTACTCATAAGCACCCATGTGGTTCTATCTAATACGCGATTGACCAGAGGCTTCTACAAGTTACACGGTCTAAAATGGCGGCTTCAACGAGCACCATTCCACATGGTGATCTTTTTCCCGACCACCAAAGATAAGGACATGTGATAGCATAGGCACTGTGTCTACCTCATATCGCAAACCGGCGACGCGAATCGCGCCTTACCCGCAACCAACACCTTTGACTTCCAACCCATTTTCTGTGGCATTCGCCATGAAGATCGGGTCGATTCTGGTCTGCTTATTTTGGTCGATCAGCCTCAGCTCTGCCAGGCAACTGTCAAAAAGTCACCTCAAAGCGCTCCAACTTAAAGCGGCCGAACGTTTTACGGCGAGTAAACAACCCGCCAGACTTGCGGCAGCTCCCTCGGGCACCAGGGTCAAGAACATTACATTCCATAATCCAAAAGCCTCAAGTGAGTAGTTTCTTGCCGGAAACACCAACTGCACATTCAACATTGGCGCAGGCTTTTACGTGGACGGAAAGGGCATACCAGAGGTCGACTTCGACATTGGGCCAAGTTGGTCAGGCCTTATCCCCATCAGCGGTAATGCCAATGAGACAAGGAAGGTGAGGTAGTTTTAGTTCCGTAGCCGACTCGTCATTTATTCTTAGCTTAGCTCTTCTTTTGGTTCTTCCCTCCCGGCCCTGAAGGAAGTCTCGATGATCTCATATTTTGGTGTGTTAATACTTCACGCTCGATAAAATGGATTTCATCGATCTATGCAGGACAAATGGTGGTCCAGGTTGTTCTTCGCTAGAAGGGTTATTGCAAGAAAATGGCGTGCGTCCGTTCAAACATTTTTCTTATTTATACGCTCAACCCGTAATTTGGGCACAGCCATTTAGCTGGTCTTTCGGCCAAGCGAAACCAACAGTAAACGAATTCAGTTGGACTAATTTGTCCAGTATACTTTTCGTTGAGCAACCTGTTGGGACCGGATTTTCTCAAGGGAAACCGAATATCAAGGTCGGCTGTGTCGATGAACTTTCGGTATAATTGTCCTCTTACACAAATCTGTGAATTAAGAATGAAGACGACCTGGCAGCACAACTTGCAGGTTTCCTGGAACAGTTTCTCACCGTGTTCTCGGAGTTGAAAGGAAAAAAGTTTTACCTCGCCGGAGAAAGTGTAAGGAAACTCTTACTTCAATAATGTGGTCCTATACTCAGCCATTAATTTGAAGTACGCCGGGATGTATCTTCCATGTATGTTTCATTCGGTTAATTGCACATCATAAATATGAAGCTTACTCGAACTGTAGATATCGCCAACTACATTTACACTCACCCCGGTCAGCTCGACCTCGATTTACAAGGCTTCTGGGTGGCAGACCGTGAGCACCACCGATTATTTTCTGGATAGAATTGACCATGCATGTAGCCGTGGTCTCATGGGACGTTGTCCAAGAGCAAATTCCCGCCGTGCCTTTTGTGCATAAATATGAGCATGTGTTTGCATTTAAGTATGAATCTCTTTCATTTTTTTCAAATACCATTTGCTCATCCTCATGTAAATCGATAGCCAGACGTTCCTAGCGCATTTAGACCAAAGAGCCGAGGCTTGTGGTTACGCGGGTTATATGGACGAATTCGTTACCTATCCTCCGAAAGGTCTTCTCCCTCTTCCAGGTGGATCTACTGAAGGACCAGATGGATGCGACCTATGGGACGAGATTTTCGATGCTGCACTGACCGTCAATCCTGCTTTTAACATTTACAGGATTTTTGATACTGTAAGTGTCATTTCTTAACGCTTGAGTTTACGTCACGGCTCTAATCCGGAGGTATCGCCAGTTCCCGATATTGTGGGACGTCCTTGGTTTCCCGTATGTCCATTATTTTAGTGGATACTTCTTTATTAAGCGACGCGGCACAGGGGATCGTTTCCACAAACTCAAACCACGCCGCTCTACTTTGATCGCGCTGATGTAAAGGCAGCGATCAATGCACCGGTGAATGTGACTTGGGTTGAGTGTTCTGACATCAATGTCTTCCCAAAAGGCGATGCAAGTCTTCCCCCTTCGTTCACTGTCCTGCCAAGCGTCATCCAGAAGAGTAAGAGGAGTATGATCGTCCACGGACTTGCGGATTTCATCCTTATTGCCGAGGGGTGAGTAAATTTTTGGTTCATGAGAGGATAGCACACTGAACGGCGGGAAAGAACACGAATCGCTATTCAAAAGTATGTGTCTTCTTATTCATCAGATATAGCACGCCATCAATCTTTTCGTTATTTTACCTAGCATGACATGTGAGTTGAGGCTCGCAATACGTTGCATTGCGCTTATATAGTACAATGTTAGGGGGCGGCATGCAAGGTTTCCAGACACCTATAGCAAACGATAGTTTCATAGTCGACGGCGTTGGCGCGTTAGGGAATACACATTCGGAACGAGGCTTCACGTATGTTGAAGTTGCGTTGAGCGGACATATGTACGTTCTAGATTTCTTCGACATCACTTACGAGCTGAATAGCCCCGCGAACAGGGTTCCGCAATTTTCTCCGATTGTAAGGCTCTCCCGTATATGATCCTAGCTGTTGCGTTACGATGCTGATTATGACAGGCCGCATTTCAAACGATGCAATTTGTAATGGGATTTAGGCAAACACCGTAGCCAGATACACGGTACTACTCATCTTCTTATCCGCAGTTGAAATTTTTGGCCTATGAAGAAATTTGTGTATACGGCCTGTCCGCCGTAACACAACATGACTGTTTTCGCCACATTCAAATATTCTGACCTGTATCGGGTGGAGAATATGATCTTTATCAACTATGTTTCTATGAGAAGTCTTTTTGTATGCTGCATGCAATTTCAACCATCCGGCGCAAAATAAAAATGTAATACTACTCCGAGTCGTCCGATGCTAAATCTCGATACACCTCGTACAGGAAATCATTCACAACAAAGTTAAACCCCTGCTCAATAGTCTCACTAATGTCGATCTCCTCGGGAAGGAGATCGTCGTCAATTCTCAATAACTGGAGGCCCTGACAATCCGGTAAGTGTTCAGTGATTTTCTCTCTCTCGTAATGCGGCTTGCAATTACAATCCCAGCGCGACAACACCAAAGCTGGAAGATGGTCTCCACCAGAATCTACGAAACAGTCTAACATGGTGAGGAATTTCAAAGTGGGCAAGAGGGCTCGGCGCTCTTGGGAAAGTGTAAGGGCAGGGAATAGTGCGTCCGGTAGATCCATGCTATCAAGGTTCAATGATTTCATCGAAGGGCTTTCCTGGAAACTGGAAGTGAAGTCTTCAAGTGACATAGGTATCGTATGAAGCTCCAATTCCTGAAGCGGTGGTTTGGACCGTCGTAGAAATTGCGTGAGGTGAGGCCATGAAGTGTCGTTGCCATCATATTCCGATTCTTGCGCCAACCAAAGGTGGCCTAGTGATGGGCAACGAAGTTGATCTAAATACGAGCCAATCACGTTGTCGTCAGAGGATAGACTGAGTTGAGTTAGATGAGAAAGTGTATGTATGTCTTCGATAGTTGAACTCTTGAGATACGACAGGTCTTCATGAACAACGATTAAGAACGACACCAAGAGCGGGCAATGGGTAACGCAAAGTATAAACTGTTCAAAAGTTATACGTCCAGATGATATGACCAGATTTCGGATGTTACGGGATCCGGTCAAGACCATGGACGCGGAATCGTTCAGGCGTGATGATATGTCGTGTGGTCGAAAATGGAATGAGGTGTCTGCCCATTCATCACTGTACAAATCGTCTCCTGGCATGAACAAGCCCTGTAGAGTTGACGACGCCTCCTCGAGAAGAGGGAAAATGACCTTCCAGGACATTATCGCGGGTGAAACTTCCAATGTGAAATATTTCCATCGATGGAGTTGGAAAAGAGTCAATTCAATCATCTTCCTCAGTTTCTGCCCATCCTCTGCGCTGTATTCCTGGTAGCATATCCCAATCGACAAAGGACAACTCCCTGATCGATTTATCCATTCTCCCAATGCCTTCGTGTCCCGTATCAAGTAGTGTTGTCAGGGCAGGGCAGGGCTCGAATACCCGGGCCAGGGCAAGGCTTTCGAAGGCAGGGCTTCCCAAAATTTACAGCCTGAGCCTCAGGTACAGGCTGGGGCAGGGCAGGGCTCGGCCAAGGCTTAGGCCTGGGGCTTGATGATGTTAAATGATTGTGAGTGAAAATCGAATTATTATTCATATTAATAATATTTTCACGCACTTTATATGTCAAGAAACGAACATACCATATCAACATCCCATCCGACATCGTTGGAGAGTAATTAGATAAGAGAACTTACATGTCGAGGTCTGATTTCGGCATTTTGCCACGGTAATTCCATCTACTGAGAGTGGTCGACAAGCCCAGGGCCTGAGCCTCGGGCTCAGGCTTCTCTCGAGCGAAGCCCGAGCCTCGAGCCCTCGCTGACCTTGGTGAGGGCAGGGCAAGGGCAGGGCTTTTGAGGGTAGGGCAGGGCAAGGCTAGGGCTTTCGAGCCCTGCCCTGACAACACTAGTATCAAGTCACGGCGGTACCCAGGCAGCGATCTGGAGGGATAATGTTGCCCCGTTTTTATATCTCCAAGTTGAATCCTGCACCACAGTCGCGGCGTTGCCAACGATATCTCTCTCCACAATCGACACACGCGTCCCAGGACCAGGGGTGAATGTCTTCCCCGGTGAATTCGTCTGGCAAGCACGCCAGAAAAATGTGCGATAAAATTTCTGCAGGAATACGGAAGACGGGAGAAGCAACCATAACAGTATCAGAGGCAGGTGCCGATGCGAATGTCTTTCGTTGCACAGCCGTGTAAAGTGCCCTTCGGTTCTGTGATTTGTCCTGTACGAGGTTTCTTGCGGCGTAACTTAGAGAGAGACCGTTTTTGCATTACATAATACAAATTGACATACTGCAACTCATCCCAACGAAACGATTCGTAACGACTACCTGTAGACGAAAGTAAATTGTCTAAGTTCAATTGAAAGGGAGTCATAGAACCATTGGAGGTATGCCGGCGACACTCTATTAGCTTTCCAGTTTACATGTCGGTTTGTCATTCCGTGCTGTTCTCACTTTTAGACCTATCACCTATGTTCCTCTCGGACTCAGTGTAAAGATACTTTATGGTTTATTCTCAGGTTAGTAGTCACCGCCAGAGATTGGTTGACCGTCAGAATCAAACCGCAGTGCAACAGCTGGCGTCACGCGAACACTTTCAACTTCGAATTTATTTCAGCGCATTTTGTGCAAGATGTCATCAGGTGCAAGAGAAGTTACATTAATATTGTTCAGCATCGACCGAATGAGTGGTTTTCATTCATTGTACGGGTCAAAATACCTGAAATTTGAAGTTTCATTAATTATCCCTCTGCAAGTAATTTTTCCGACCTACGAGAGAGACCGAAACTCCACTGGTCATGCGGGCGAGAATGGGAACCCACCAAAGAGTAAGTTAAACCCCTTCTCGATGATTGCATCTACGCACACACGTCCCATTACTGTACGCACACGACCTTAAGCATTTGTCACAGTCACAGGCGCTTGTATGCATGTTAAAATCGCTGAATTTCACGCGTCACAAGAGCCTGCATGTTAAGATCTCCTCCGGTGTCACAGTCAGAAAAACAACAAAATCAGAGCATCAGACATTTTTTACAGCTTATTTTACAAATTTTCGCCCAGTTTGCACCAAATTTGAGCTCTTTCACCCCACTAAATCAGTTTCTCAGTGGCACATGCTCGTTCTCCCCCAAGTTTGCGAAGGATTTACTTCCGGTGCATGTTATTGTCACATGTCACCGAGCCTCGCATGTTAAGATACCCCCGTGTCACAACAAATATTAGCATGCTTAAGGTCGTGTGCGTACAGTACATGATGTCTATTAACATGCAGGGACTGGAGGCTTTGGCAATCCGGCGAATGTTCACTGATCTTCCCTTTCGAGTATTCCGGCATACGATGACAATTCCAGCGAGATAAAATAAAAGCCGTCAGAGAGTCCTTGCGTCGACATCAACTAGGTTTTCCGTAACGGTCAAATGTTGTAGCGATGGTAAAAGACATTGATCAAGGGCAGGGGACAGCTGAAGGATGCGGAATAGTTCGTTGGGAACTTCCATGACGTCCAAACTCAATGATTTCAACGAAGGAATTTCAATGAAACAGTCAAGGAAGTCTTGAAATGCCATGGATAGGTATTGAAGGTCGAGAAGTGGGAGAATGATGTTCCATGAAAATACGGTTGGCGTAGAATGCAAGGTGAAATCCTTCCATCGGCGCACATGCAATATTGCGACCTCGATTATCTTGTTGATCAAACCCATGTCCGATTCATTGCGTCCTCCGTAGCAGATCCCGATGGACAAGGGACAATTCCCCGACCGACCTAACCATTCTTGCAAAGTTACCGAATCTCGTCCCAAATCTCGACCATCGTGAATATGAGATTTTGGGTTGGGATATCTCTCTACTTTCATATCTCCCAACTGTATTTTGCACCACAATTGAGGCGTCGCCAAAGATACCTCCCTCCACAGTCGACACACTCTTCCGAGGACCAGAGGTGATTGATGAATAGACGGTCTCGGGAACGTAGCGTATCCATAGTTTGTCATAATGTCGTCGGGTACACTTGCCATGAAAATGAGGGAGAGGACGTCAGCTGGGGTACAGGAAACGACAACGCCGGCTGCGCCAGATATTGAAGTCATCGTCGGAGATCCCGCGATTTTTGTTAGTCTCAGCGTTCAATTATCACTGGAGTACATCAGCAAGTGGTAGCTTTGAGCAGATGTGTGGGATAGACTCACATTGTGGACGTGCACGTCGTCGCTCAAAGCATCGAGGTTGTGGCAACACGATTGACTTTTCAGAATCGGCGTTACTGCCACTTTTGAGTTCTTATTTCCGATGAACATGTCATATCATATTTTTCTCCGCTCGTCACATCGTCTAGTTCAGTACTTTGTGGCTCATGTTAATCTCAGTTTGGTAGTCACCGCCAGAGGTTGCTTGTCCGTCAGAGTCGAATTGGTGTGCACTGGTACGCATGTATCTGCGCTGCGGCGTTTTCCGAATCGCATACACTCAAATATCGAAATTAATTCAGGCGTTGGCGCATTTTGTGTAAATGTCTGATCGGTTACAGAGGTCAGCATGGACTGACTGAATGATGTTATATTCTATTATAAACCGACTACCTGAATTTTGAAGAATCACTAGTGTCTTTCTGAACGTAATTTTTCCGACCGACCAACACGACGAAAGCTCCTCTGATCATATGGTCGAGAACGGGACGCCTTGAATGAGTAGGTTGAAACACTGCTCAATAATTGCATCGACGTCCATATTCCATCGTCGATCCTTGTCAATACCTAAGGACTGGAGACTTTGGCAATCAGGTGCATGTTCAATGATCTCGCCTTTGGAATGTTCGGCAAACATTGACAGCTCCAGCGAGACAGTACAAGGGTCGTCGGGCTCTCCCCACTGGTTGCCCGTAGAGCTCCTAGGAAAGTTACGTTTTGTACCGCCGGTAAAAGAGGTTGGTCCGGTCCAGGAGACATCACAAGTAGGCGGAGAAGTTCGTCGGGGACGTTCATGGAGTCTAAAGTCAACGATTTCAATGAAGGGACTTCCTTGAAACTATCAAGGAGGTCTTCAACTGCCATGGGTATCATTGTAAGGTGAAGATATTCGAGAGGCGGTCGGGATCGTTTAAGGAATGTACCGACATGAGGCCACGACGTGCCGTCATCTGACCCTTCTACAAGTTGCACAAGCCAGAGCATCTCTAACAGAGGGCAGCAGATTCGGTCTAAGAATGGGCCAATACTCTCGCTGGCGGAAGATACGAACGCAGTCAGATGGGGGAGTGTGTATGTGTCGTTGAAGTTTGCCCTGCTGAGGAGAGAGGGGTCATCATGGGCATTGATCATTATCTTTTCCAAGAAGGGATAATGTGTAATGCAAAATTCAAATTGTTCGAGCCTCATCGTTTCCGACGTGAAGAGAAGGCTTCGGAGGCAATCAAGTTCTTCAGGGCAATCGTCGTCTGTGAGAACGTGCAAGCACTCCAGCACGAGGTTTTCAATTTTGGAAAGTGGGAAAAAGCCTTCCCAAGAAAATATGGGTGGTGTAAGATGGATGGTGATATTTTTCCAACGATGCATGTATGATATTGCGACCTCGACTGTCTTCTCGATCAAATCACTTTCCGGTTCATCGCATTCTTCGTAGCAGATTCCGATGGACAAGGGACAATTGCCGGACCTTCGTAACCATTGTTGCAAAGCTACTGAATCACGTCCAAAGTCTCGACCGTCAAGATTCCGGGGAATCGAGCAGCTCCGCTTCGCCTTCATATCTCCTAATTGTATCCTGCACCACAATCGAGGCGTCGCCAATAGGGCTGCGCACCGTAACCGTATACGGTTACGGCCGTACAACTTACGGTGAAGTTACGGTGGCATCGTACCGTCCACCGTACCGTAAGCGAGGTGGAGATTGCACGGACGGTACGGTACGACGTCCGTATTACGGGGTTGACGGCGTTACGGGATTTTCATGTTTGCCAACGATGATTTCCATATATTTTTTGATCACAATATCTGCAATCAAGGTGCAAAAGAGTAGAAATCACCGAAAGGTATTAGATTGGGCAAGTGATGATCACATTTCGTGGAACTTGCGCACCGTTACCTTGCCGGAGTGGCGGAAATTGGCGTGAAGCTACAGCATAGAGTTACCGGTGTCGAATTCACCTGCCAGATGGACCACCGGCAAGAAAATATATTTGCCGACCGTGAAAGCACCTCGGCTATCGTCGGCTACACAGTTTTACATAAGCTAACCCGTACGACAGTACATTCACCTCAGATTGTTAACCCTATCCAGCCGATAGGGTTATAGGGAGTTTCGACAAAAAAACTCCCTATCTATCCGATAGGGAGTTATGAGAATATCCCTATCCTCTCGATGGGGATGTTTACAAGCTGAACATCCTCATCGGCCAGATAGGGTGTTTTGAGTTGAGAATCCCCATAGGCTGTCTGACCAGGAACTCCCTATCTGCGAAAATAATTGAATTATAATCCGAATACCTCCCAATAAATTTAATAGCCACTTGAAAAAAATCCGTAATACGCACCAAAATATACTGTACGCGTGGGGGAAATTAACGGAGGTGTAGGAGGAGTGGAGCGTACTTTAACTTAAATTATAGTCATTAAAAAAGATGAATAGTATTAAAACTCCCTAAATCCCTTTCGGCTGGATAGGGAGGTTCGTGCAAAACTCCCCATCCGCCGAATCACCCTATCTGGCATCTGAGAGTTCCCTATCCACCCATAGGGACCCACTCCCTAACTCCCCATAGGGTATTTCTTAACCGGAAACACCCTATCCACCCGATCGGGCACCGATAGGGATAACAATCTGAGGCAAACGTACTCCCGTACGACCGTGTGTACGACCGTAAACGGCAGTACGGTGTACGGCTTTGACGGTTAACGGACCGTATCCGTAAGCCCGTAAATTTCATGCGTCAGGATCCTCGACGGTACGGTTACGGTCACCGTAATACGGTGTATTTACGGGTCGCCTTTACGGTTACGGTGCGCGGCCCTAGTCGCCAAGGATATTCCCTCCATAGTCGGCACACTCTTCCGAGGACGAGAGGCGATTGATGAATAGATGGCCTTGGGAACATCACGTATCCACGGTCTGTCATTATGTCGTCTGGAATACATTCGACAAAAATGAGGGAGAGGACGTCAGCTGGAATGCAGGAGAGGCGAGCCGCGGCAGGCCAACATTGAAGGCATCGTCCGAGAACCAGCTGTTTTTTTTTCTCGATTCAGCGTCCAACTATCGCTGAATTCCATTAGAAGTTGGTCAGATTGAGTGGATGTGCAGGATAGACCCACATTGTCCGCTTGCGCATCGTCGCGAGGTTGTGGCAATGTCGACGACGCGAACCGTAATCGGCGTTACGTATACTACCTATTTTGAACATGTCATGGTCGCCTATTTTTTTTTCCCGCTCGTCACCACTAGACACTCTGCTGACTTGCACTAAACTTTGAACGACGAACATTCCAGTTAATCTTAAAGGCAGGGATACTTTGAGCGATATCACTGCGCCGTGTCATGAATGTCGTCCATCTGGTACGTACTACAAGTTTGCCTCAAGACACGTTGAGCTGAGCACTGACGACTTCTTCGGTACAATCCAGTCATCTCCCGGAAACCCGGTCGGTCTGAGTTTACATGACAAAGAACGAGCTCGAAAAGCGCTTGACGACCAATTAGCATTTCATACAACCTCAATCCTTCAACTCAACGCTCAGCGCAATGAACTCACCACAGCTAGTTCCCTGCCGGTCGAAATACTTTGTTCCATTTTTCAGTTGATCGCGACTGCGTCGCCGCCAGTCAGGCTCGATCAGTTGCCGTCTCCCAAGATCTTTGGACAAATATGTCAAGACAGGTACAAATGGACCATCGTCACACAGGTGTGTCGCCGTTGGAGAAAGGCGGCATTTTCTTTCCCGAGGCTGTGGAATTACGTGAACACATCGGATATCGAACTAGCCTCGAGATGTCTCAAACGTTCGGCCTCTGCGCCGTTGGAGGTCGCCATCAGGAGTGGGGAATGGGACATCTCAATGTCGTCATATAAACACTTCCACGATCGTTTTATCAAAAACCTTTCTCGGCTCGTCAAGCTAACCCTGGTCTTCGATGGCCATAACAGCAGGCTTTTGGACTCATTTGTGAAACCTGCTTCCCGATTAACCACCCTCACGCTCTGTGCACCCGACCCAGGTGACATTGTCCACATCTCTCCCAAATTTTTCTCCTTCTCCAACCAGCTTCCTAAACTTCGCAATCTCACACTATCATTCGTCAGCATCCCATGGGTATCACCTTTAATTCGAGGTTTGACAAATTTGGCCTTGATTGACGTTCCAATTACCGCTCAACCTGATCACATCGTTTTGATCAACATCCTCAAACATTGTCCCTGTCTCGAAGTCTTACGCCTTGCGCGTTCCGGCCCAAAAAATATTCCGGAAAATCAGCACGCTCGAGCAATGGTGGAAACGCCACAGTTGAAAGAATTCATCATGGTCCTTGATGCCAGGGACTGCATGAACTTCATTGCGCATCTGAAAGTACCCTTACTTTCTAAACTTCAACTGGCGTTTAGGACTGGGCCAGTGCTCGACTTCAAGCCGTTCGCTTCGAAATTTCCGCCCTTAAATTTCCATCCCCACAGGAGCAGCGGCAAGTTGGGTATCACCATTACGCTCTCGATGACCGGAGTGAGCGTAGTCGTCTCAGAAATCACGGAGACTGGTGTTGAGTCCCGCGGAGACGTTACGCTCGTATGGGGACCGTTTCCCTATGCCACAAACGTCGTCGTTTGTTCCCTCCTCGCGAAGATGTTGCCACTCTCGGCGGTGGCGCATGCCCATCTCATATGCCCAGGCTTTGATCCCACCCTACGACTGGATGAACTATTAAATACTTTCCCCTCTTTGACTTCACTCACGTTTGAAGCCGAGAACCCGGCGTCGGACGAGCACCTGCTCAAGGAATTGTGTTCCGCATTGATCCCTCTCTCTGATACAACACACGGGGTAGACTGCCGCTGTCCGCAGCTCAAGACTCTTGATCTATGCCTCGCCATGCCGAAGGATCGCAAAGGCACTATGGAACTATTTGAAAATTTCCTGATGCGTCGCGCGAACAATGGCATGAAGCTGAAGGAATTGGTGGTTAGAGATCGCACGGGGTTTTCTACTGACGAACGGATGATGTTGGAAAAGGTCGTTGAGAAGTTCGTTTGGGTTCGCCATATCAATTTAATTGGCGTTCGAGAGGCACCGAATTTTCAGAAGGTTGCGACACAGTATTATGACATGTGAAAGGTCATGCAAACATGCATCATCGCTTTGACAAATTACTTCAGGATATCTACTCAACAGGTGTAGGTACGAAACAGGTGCTTGTTGATAATATTTCTCGGTACTAGAGACGGACACGCAGAAGTGGCCACAGAAATCGGAAGATTGATATATAATATCCGTGGCGAGAGCAACATTGAGCGGTGTTCGGATGAGCAATAATAATAACTTGTAGCGTTCCAAGGTCATGATCGTGATGAGAATAGCAAAGCATAACTGATAGCAATAAGAAACGCAGAACGTCGGACAGCCCTCTTTACAACCTAGGTGACACGCGCCTGCCGCGTTCCTCTGCCATCTCCCCTTTCTCAAGATCGCGTTCGACGTTAACTTGCAACTGCAACCCGCCATCACTGCGTTCCTGCCGTGCAGCGCCCCACCCAACACCTCCAACCCACTCACCGCTCACCCTAACCCCACCAGAAGCAGCATTCCCATTAACCCGCAGTCCGCCCGCATCACCGTGACCTGCAGCCCGCCTCGCCGAGTCCCAATGCTTATGCCCGTGTCCCCTCTTCCCGCCATACGCCTTGAAAGTCCTTATAATGAGCGCGAAGTACACCAATCCCACCGCGAAGACGATGGACACCGCTATGCGTGGAGCCAGTTCCGCTCGGGGGGAAGGACCGGTGATGACGTCTGTGCGAGAACCTGTGCTCCAGACGTATGCGAGTATGGCTATGCAGAAGAAGATCATGGACCATGCGAGCCAGACTGCGGGCATGGCGAGGAGGACCCATACGTTCCACCACATTAGGGTCTTCGTCTTCTGTGCTTCCTATAGATGGAATAGAAATATCAGTTCCCGATTCAAAATTTGCTGGAGTTCGATTGATCCAGTGAGGAAATAAATGACGTACTTCAGCCCATTGGGATGCTTTGTACATACTTCTCATGGTTCCAAAGCGCAGAATGTAAACACAGCCGAATGAGAGGCTCCATAAGGCAGCGATGAGAGAGAGGAGAGCGAATGGACGCGTCACGGGCCCATTAGCAGCGTCCTGGATCTGGAATAGAGTAAGAATAGCACTGCAAAATTTGGCATCAATTTTAGGTCGCTATTCGAGTAATCGGAACATCATTACGACAAGAGAAGCGCAGAGACGACGTTGAGCGTCTTCCATTCGCGCATGACGCTTTCCACAAACTCCTCCCAGCTCATCTTAAACCGAACGAGTGCAGGAGATACCACAGGTGGCGTCCATTCCGCCGGCAACTCCGCGCCAGCCTGTACACCAGCGATCATGCGCATGATCTCCGGCCGGCTCACCTCCGCATCTTCGAAAAGCCTGCAAACTCTGCTAAAATATATACTGGGCAAGCGAAGGAGTGCATGCCGATATGCCTGGCGAAGAAGCTGATCAAGAACGTGTGCGAGCGTTTCGTGTTTTTGTTTGAGCGAATCGGCGAGCGAGGCGGGGAATAAGAGGAAGCGGTATGGATCGACGGGGACGAATGGTTCTTCGCGAGAGTGCAGGCGGTAAAGAGGCCAGAACATGCGGAGAGGAGATTGAGCGCGAGAGGAGGAGCGGGAAGGAGAGGATCCTGCGCGTTGGTGATCTTTAGCGGGTGGAGAAAGGTTCGGGTCTGAATGAGTCTGGCGTGAGGCGGCCACTCGCGAGACAGCTGAGAGGTGAAGAGCGTCAGTGAAATTCAGTGATAAATAAATATGACGCAGGCCCCATCTCTTAATACTAAAAAACAAAAGAAATTGCGCTGCTTCCTCCGGACCAACCAATGAGATTTAGGTCAAGTCGGCAGCTGAGACGCATATAGACACGAACTGTGTCAGAAGCATCATCCGTCAGGTCTGAGGAGAGTTCAACCAGGACATGTAGGTCTAGTCAACAGACTGGGACGCATATAGTCGCTCGCGTGGTTGCGCCTGCTGCTTCCAGACGGCAACCTAAGTTGCATCCGATCGAAAGATGCAAGGTTTGACAACGACAATCCTCATCAGCTCGGGTGCGCCGCCGCCCGACGCTGAGAGCAATCCCATTTCTACACGTGAAAAATTTGGCATATATGCGCTTGTGCGCAGCCTCTCAGAACCATTCTTCTTCACAAAATTCAAGCAAGTACAAACCAAATTCCAGAGTGCGGATATAATGCATAATTCACACTCTGGATTGTGGCTTGTCAACAAGCGTCAATCTTTCAATACCGCTGATCCTAAGCCCACTTGATGCTCGGGCATGACACCATTGGCAAACACACCATTGGATATCCTGAATGAGAATACGGCGAGACGCACCTTCTCGTAGTTTCTGGAATGAAGGCAATGATGCCCGATCGCTTTCATCGAACGAGACTCGACCTCTTGGAGTCTCCTTTCCAGGAGTCTCCTGCCCGCCTTCTTCGCTTGCTGCCTTTGCCAGATGTCCCAGAGAAGGCGAGCTAGGTTGTACGGGTACAGACGCGTCGGTGCGCCTAGGACGACTAGGAGTTCTGACGCGTCCAACCGGTGGCGTGGCAGAAGGCAGTTCAGAAAGTTTGTCCGAGTGCGTCAACAGCGACGACGACGATTGCGGGACTTAAGACCAATATTAAGATTGCAATAATTACAGTAAATGCACGAAGACGTTACTATTTGATTCCGTCGTCGGAAATGTCACTGGTGTTGTGCTCACTGTTCCCGCTTCGACTTCAACGCGAGGAATATCGTCAATTTTTGAAGATTCGGAAGTATCCATGTTCGTCTTTTGCTTGAAATTCTTGTCGTTTCCGAGACACGAAGCAGTAAAGAACAACCTTGGGCTGCGACGCAATGGCAGGTCCGCCGTGAATGCCAAATTAGGGAAAACTTCAGATTGTCACACACTCACACTGTGACACATGGATTCCCATATTTGGCTTAGACTCAACTTCCATCGACCTTCATTGAGCGAGGCTCAGTGAGCTCCAAGACAGTGAGCGTTTGCCCTTGAACCTCTTGGACCGCTATCAAATGCTTACAATGCTAATGCTGCAATAAGTAACCAAAGTACAAATACAAATCGTCAGGCCCGGGTCAGTGCTAACTTGAACATTGATCGTCAGAGAGCTCATGTGCGTAGCCATAATGATTGGGAGTCTATACCATACTGATATTACAAGAAGTGACAAAATTACAATTAGAGGCTGGGGGTTGTCCATTGGCTGCACTCGAACTTTCATTTAACCGAACACACCGCCTGGCCGACCCCGCGCACCATGTCATATTCTGGTACCCACATACAGTCAATACCTCCCGAAATTCTTTCCAGGATCTTCCTAGAATGTCTCTCTGGGAATTGTTTCCCGCCGCCCGCCAAATCAGAAGCACCGCTGCTCCTGGGCCGCGTTTGCAGCCACTGGCGGAGCATCGTGCTGTCCACACAAGAGCTGTGGACTAGCCTTGGCTTGGGTGCACGCTATCCGGCCGGCTTCGACTTGAAAAATGACGCGAAGTCGGTGGAGCAATGGAGGATTCGTGCGGGACCGTCCTCTAGGCTATCGTACAGTCTTAGCTACCCCCATCGGGACAGTGGCAGTGAGGTCGGTGATCACGAATCTTGGACACATTTGATGAACGCCATAATCCGTCAACACCAATTGTGGCGACGTATCCAGGTTGTAATTCCACCATCCATTGCCGAACAAATTTTGTCCGTCATTTCTAACCAAAGGGCTCCCATGTTGGAATACCTCAACATCAACACTGTTAATATCGATAATCCGCTAGATATTAATCTGCCCGCTATGCCTCGTTTACAGAAGCTTGTCCTTAATATGGATCAAACTGCTCTTCAATTCGCCGCATGTGGATCACAATCTCTCCGCGAATTCATAATTCACTCCACCGGCCCCGTACTCTCGCTGGACGTTTGCTGGCTATTGATTACCCAATCCCCGAGTCTCGAGGTTTTCCGGGCACACTGTAGCACTTTCACTTTATACCATGCTGAAATCCACCGACATACACGCCTTACATATCTCCATCTGCAAGCGCAGTTTGATCCTGGTCCTTTCTTCGATAAAATCGAAGCGCCGAAATTAAATTTCATGAAATTGCAGTATACACGCTATATGGTCGATTATTATGAATGTGGATGGCCACATCTTACATCGTTCTTGAATCGATCAAAATGCCAACTGGCGCATTTGCATCTTGGCGTTGGCGAGATGTCCCAAGTTGACATTGTAAATTGCTTTCATGCTACACCTGGCCTGAAGTCCCTTTGCGTGGATATTTGGCCACACATGAGAGAAGCCACGATTAATACTCTGAAGTCGCACACCCTGAATTCCGGCGGGGACACTTTATGCCCCGAACTCGAATCACTTTGTTTTTTCACTCTGCGTTGCTCACTGAAGGCCTTGGAGGACATGATTGTATCGCGCTGGTGGGTCTCTTTTAGAATACACTTTGCATTGATCTTTACTGTATCAATTAGCACAAATGTCGCAACAAAACTTCGAAAGGTCTCGCTGTACGACTATGGCAGTGCGCCATATGAGCAATTATTGGTCGCTCCGAGGATCGTCCGATGCATTGAAGAAGGCTTACAGCTCATCATCGGACCGTCGGATTCATACAAGGGGCAATATCGATCGGACGATCCACTCACAGAGGGCTGGACGGAATGAGTCGAAAGACGACATTCACGCCTTGAGTAGATCACGCCCGACGTGACCTCGCATGCCAATGGACGACATAGGCATTTACTAGGACCGCAACGGCGCGCGGATATGGTTTCGAATAGCCTATCATTAAATATTGATCACCCCACTCCCATGTAGCTTTGATTTTGGCGTTGCCTCCCGTCAGTCAAAAGCGACCTGGTTCATTGAGTGCAGAATGTGAAGGGATGTCAATAAAACAGCTAATAAATAATGAACAACGTTGCACGTTGGCTTACTTCCGATACCAAGCCTCACAAATCGTTTTTATGTTGGCCAAATCCGGTAGTCGAATAATTTATGAATTACCATTACCATATATGGCTCAGACCAACTTGACCACGCTCCAGTCAGTCAGTGGTTACTCCCACATCAGGAAACGTGGGTTCGCCTGATATACCTGATATGCCTGACGGCCAGGTCTGACAGACGGATCAGGACGTCAGGCAGTTCAGTAGGTCCCCCTCCGATCAGGTAGACCGGTCAGGTCTGTCAGGCGCCAGGCGAATCGTAGTTGCCAGTCATCAGGTGAATCAGTCTTCGCGCAGCACAGGCGTCAGCTCTCGGTTTGTTCAGGCACGGCCTCCAGATGTTATACTGCAGCAATCATCATATATTGTGTAAATGATATAACATATGTAGCTGTATCTATTGATTGCGCTGCCGTTCGATATCCAACGCATGTGCTCCCCGTCCACCAACCAATCGGCCGTTGCACACGATAATACACCTAATCGACGATCGTTACAGCTGCCGTCCGTTTCTCCAGTTCTGCTCGGGTTGGTGGAAAGGGCGGTAGTTCGTGGAGGACGAGCGGCGCCTCAGCAGTCGCGGAGAGCAGCGGTGGGCCGGTAGGTATTGTTTTGGCGTGGTGCAGACGCTGGTGGCGAACAGTGAATATAGGATAAGGCCACTGGAGATTGATAGGGTTACCTGGTGGTGACAGTATGTCCCCGAACTGATCACTGCCCGTACCAACAATCCTCTTCGAGGCGAGCGAATTCCGTGCTGAAGTCTTCACGAATCAGCGTACGAACGGCGGGCAGCGGGTGGCGGACTGGGAGTTGGTTCGGTTGGTTTCCCTGCAACTGTCGTGGATATTGGGAGTCTAGAGAACCAATAAACCAGATTGAATTGTTTGAGACCAAACGGACAGCTAACCTTTGTGCCAGTGAACATTTTACCTGCTTTTCCGGTCATAAAACGGATCGGTCAAGTTAACAATATAGTTAATGGGCATGAAACTTACAGTTATACAATCCCACTGCCGTCCTCCGCCTGACTGTAAGGTCGAGGGACGGTAACAAGTGAGTCCGGGTGACAGTTCGAGCGAGATGAGACTCATGAGAGCAACCTTGAGAGCAACCAAGAATCGAAAGGTCAACTTCACGTCACATGAGATTGAGTTCAGGGCCGGCTCTGTTTGCCTTGAAACAGCATCATGTCACGCGTGCCACATCCTTGCGCGATCGCCACCTGGATACAATTTGACATACTCACCCACATCGACTATGGCTATAAGTTACACGAACACCACGAAGACACCGTGAACCAGCCTCTTCCTCTGCAACGAATGTGGTAACCCAAGTCCACATCCGCCTCATCCATCCTCATCTACGCCAACCAATCACATCACCCAGTCCAATGGCAAACCGACATTGGGTTCAAGCTACCACTACTGCAAGAACAAGCCGTACCTCAAGTCGCAGTACAGTACAACCGTGATGTCTCCGATCCCGAGGTCTGTTTCGAAAAACAGCCATTGGGCCTTTGCTTACCATTCTCATAACAGATGAGGTTCGTCAACCGATGCCGCACACGCACCACAGTCGGCGATTTCCCATTCTGCTGCCACCTCGTATCGGATATGTACGAGTAGCTGTCGTCCGAGCGCTCGAGGCTGCGTGTATCTGCGCGAACACATGTGACGAGGATCGCGGGGAAGGATGCGTTTCATTTGCGCACAAGGGTGAATCCGTAGATATTGAGCCGTGCTGGTGCCAATCGGTAAGTTGTTGTTTGTCTTCGCATCAGGAGAGAAGCTGAACATGTCTTTGATTCCCTTGTAGAGTGAAAATGGGTGTGCACGGTGCACTGGAGAAAGAGTACGGTACGGTCGCACGTGTTAACATTAGGCAGATCATCCTCACCATCCAGTGCAAAGACTCGAACACACAAGTGATCCAAGAGGCGCTCCGCGGCACGCAGTAGAAGTTGCGGGGAAGGCAGAAGATCGTCATCAACCACTAGTGGGTGATTTGGAGGACTACCGGAAGTTGAAGGAGAATAACCTCGTCGCTCGGTGCGCGTTTATTTATCTTCTCTTGGCATGAATTTGAATGAATGCTGACGGTGTTGTGTGGTGACTTAGGGACGACGCGTACGTGCAGTTCACCCGCCGCAGGGACTGTTGCCACAGAACCTCAAGATGCGGCGGCGGCTGCTGCGCAAAACCCACCTGCTAACCCGTATATATTCAGACACGGCTTCGACGAGGACGACGCCGACGACCCGCCTAACAGCTTCACGCTGAGGTTCATTCCACCACCTCCGACAACGCGCCGAAGCACAACAGCACCACGCGCCCGTACATTCTCCTTGATGCTAGCCCGGACGGACAAATTCTATGGTCGCCGTTTTGCCTTTATATGTGGAACGAACTAACTAGTTCATGTGGAACGTGCACGCGGAGGCGGAACGTGAGAGACAACAGCACGCATTTCAGGGACAACGCCATCGCAGGACGATAACAGTCGTCGGCGCGTTCCGCGCAAAACCTGATATGGAGGCAATGCGAGCTGCAAACAACGTTACTTCCTCATTGAGTACTTACGCTCAGTGAAGATCGCTACCATAGAAGAGTTGAACTCAGTACATATATCAGCAGTAATTAGGTATTCAGTGTAACGACGAGTAGCTACCACTAAGATATTGGTGATCATTGAGCTTCACGACCGACTGGCGCCTGACTCCACTAAAATGCCTGACACGCCTGACGAGTGATGCCTGACGCCCTGATTCGCCTGACGCCAGGCTGACGTCGGCCTGTCAGGCAAATCAGGCAAATCAGGCAAACCCACCTTTCCTGATGCAGACTCTTTTGAACGTGTTAACCACCGTCAATTAAGACTGTAATAGTCATACCTCGAGAAGTGCCCAAAATCCAACTACAAGTTGCCCGCTCACTGACTACGGTGGACGACTCTGAGAACTCAAGTCAATTTCGCACACAATGTTGTATTCTGGTGCTCACGGACAGTCTATACCTCCTGAAATCCTTTCCCAGATCTTTCTGGAATGTCTTTCGGGGAATTGCTTCCCGCCGCCGGCCAAGTCAGAAGCACCGTTGCTCTTGGGCCGCGTCTGCGGTTACTGGCGGAGTGTCTCGCTGTCTATACGCAAGCTGTGGACTGGTATTGGTTTGGGCGGACGCTTTCCCAGTGCCATTAACCTGAAGAAAGACGCGATGTCGGTGGAGCAATGGAGAATTCGTGCGGGACCATCCTCCGGGCTGTCGTACAGTCTCCGCTACTGTGAATGGGGAGACAATAATGATTCTTGGAAAGAGCTGATGGAAGCCATAATTCCTCAGCACCAACTGTGGCGACGAATCCAGGGTCTACTTCCACCATCCATTACCGACCAAATTTTGTCCGTTATTGCTAGCCATGGGACTCCGGTGTTGGGATACCTCAACATCGAGATTAATGATGGCTTCGAACATTTGATTGATATTTCAACTATGCCTCGTTTACAGAAGCTTGTCCTTAATTTGCATGAACTTTACATCCTATTCAACTGTGGATCACATTCTCTCCGCGAGGTCGTTATTCAAGGGGGCTGCTACCCACTAACGCTGGGCAATTGCTGGATTTTTATTATACGATGTCCGAAGCTCGAGGTTTTTCAGGCACACTGCAATGGTCGGGACCTTTACCTTTTGGGTTTATACCCTGACGCTGACATACACCGACATACACGCCTCGCATATCTTGATCTCCGAGTGTCAGAAAATCCTGGTTTTTTCTTGGATAAAATAGAAGCGCCGAATTTAAAATCCATGATGTTGAAACGTTATTCCGGCCGGTTCGATGGTGTTGATGCTGGACAGGGATGGCCACATCTTTCGTCCTTCTTGAATCGGTCAAAATGCCAATTGGAGCATTTGGTCATTGGAGTTCACAGGATGTTTGAAGGTGACATCGTGAATTGCTTTCGTGCTTCACCCAGCTTGAAGTCCTTTTGCTTGGAAACATGTCCATCCGCGACGAACGCCATGATCACAGCTCTCAAGTCGGACTCCCTGAATTCTGGCGAGTATATATTATGTCCAGAGCTTGAACGCTTTGCTTTTACTGCTCCATGCGTTGCTCACCGACGGCCTTGGAGGATATGATTGTATCCCGTTGGTGGGTCACTTTCTGCAAACACGTTGCATTGATTTTCACCCGTATCATGAGGGCAAATGTCACAATGAAACTTAGAAAGGTCTCCTTGTACGGCTGTGACTTCGCGCCATATGAGCAATTATTAGATGCACCGAGAATCATCCGATGCATTGAAGAAGGTTTACAGTTCGTCATCGGACCGTCACAGTCCTACCAACGACAGTACCGAATGGACGACCCACTGACAATCGGCTGGACAGAATAAGTTGGAATGTCCTTCAAGCTGTAGTCGGTCAAAGATTTGGCATATTGATGAACTATACAGGCATGTGCTGCGACCGCAACACGAAATGGATATGCGTTCCAATAACCTATCATAAAGGAGTTGATGATTACCATTCTCTTTACCCTTACCTCCAGTTTGATTTCATCGGACTTCCCATCAGTCGAGAACGTCCGATGCCCTTTCGTTAGTGTACTGTCTTGGTCAACTCGGAGTGCTGCTGAACCACCCAATGTACATTATGTCAAATTATCCACCACTTAGTCCGACGACAAGGGGGTTCGTTAGATTACTCAGTGACATTTTGGACCTAAATGGTCGCACAAACCTTTTCAAGCCTATGTGATACGGTAAATTCATCGAAACGCATCCAAGTCTCCGCGCTGATAAGTCCGATCCCAAAACCCAAAATGGTAACAAAAACCATCTACAACAGCTCCTCCGGGACGAGTAAGACCGCGCTTTGGACGTCAGGGTGCCAGAAAGCACGATGACTAGTGCGGCAATGGGCCATAAACATTGGCGGCTCAATCAAAGGATTGAAATCCAATGGTGACCGCGTCTGCTCTCTCAGTTCGCTGTGCGCATTTTCAAGTCTATATTCGTCACAAGTATCATACGCAATTTTTAGTATAGTGTTAAATGTGATGTACTGGAAACACGGGCAGACGTACTCGCATAGGCCACAGAGAAATCGTCCTGCTCCGCCCACCCACGTTGAAATCGCAGCAAATTTCCGCAAAATCACCTTTTGCGCATCAGGCTCACCACTGGGCAGGTTCCGAAGCGATGTGAGTAGATGGACAATTGGGGCAGCAATGGATTGTGGCGATGAATTTGACCATAGATCCGCCGGAGAGCTAGTTGACGAGAGGCGAAACTCGGGCTTCCAGTAAGAAGGATGCATTACACGGCAATGACCCCAGAATTTGTCTGGCTGACTTATAGCATAAAATTGCAGTGGTCCACGGACAGGGAGTGGTGAGTGGGAGTTTTCAAGTCTGTCAATTGTGTTATGCTCATGTATCGGTCCGCTCCTGAGAAACACGATGACGCACTCGCAAAATCCGCAGTGTTGCTGCTCATCTGTTCCAAACCATGATGCGAGCTTGACAAAAGTCTCGCAGAAAGATAGTATTTCCGCCTTTGATGGTTCCTGCCGCGTTGGCGAAGCAGGTGGAAACGACACGGCCAGCGGCGCGTTCACGGCTGGCTGCACAGACGATGCTACATGGGAGACAGCCTGCGAAGATGGCGTAGTGTCAGGCACTGATGGTTCATCAGCGTACATGAATGACCCATCGTCTCCATCATCCACTGGGATCGCCGTCAACGCTGACGAGCCGCTCCTCAAGACTGGGTCAATGTTCATATCGACGTCCAACTCTGTCGTGGATCGCGAGAGGCGGGGTCTCTTTTGCCTTGGGCCGGAAAAGTCGAAGCCACCTTGACTAGTGGTGGGTGATGAAGCGGGCGTCGTATTGCGGTTCGACGCATGAGGACGGTCTGGGGAATTTAATGGTGTACCCGTTTTGTATATCGCGGCCATCTACATCGAAGTTAATCAGTGCGCAAGCTGACAGTCCTGGATTCATTCTGACCCTAAGTCTTGCTGCCTCCATCCTTTCAATGCGAACCGCAGCTCTGGCAAGATCCTGAAAGGCGACCAGTAAACATACATTCGGAGTAATTTTGATCTTGCCCACCGCTTTATGGATGTTGATCTCACTAGCAACTGAATATACATCATCAGCTTCATACAGATGGCTCGCCGCTCGAATCACTCACTTTCTTCCCTTAGGCTTTCAGAACCCGCAAGATCCTAAGTGGTCATAAGTATTGTTTTTCGGACTTCAAACCGTTGTTTCAAATACCATCTTCAACTTGTCACTCTCAGCCGTGACTGGTCGAATACGTAAGAAATCGCACAATACTCTCATCGTCCAAGATTCTTACCAGTTTCTAACTGTTCCTTGACCTTATTAAGCCGAGAAAAATGAGGACTGTGGAACACATTTAAGAGAATACTTCAAAACGTACCTCATCCAGTTCCTTAGAGACTGATCCGAGTCAGTGAAATATCATATCATCCGTAGAGGACCTACTTTCTACACGGGATTTTATCGCATCCGCAAGTCCCAGCTTGTTTTCGTCGTTTTCGGCCGTCACTATTTGCATTGATGCATCATAAGCAACTCCATCACTGTCAGCCGTTAGTTCGACATACATGTGACAATGTCCTTCTTTACTCGTTCCAGATCCTGAGAAGGGTGGTGAGATGACGTTTTGACCGGAAATTACGAAACATCAACCTCTTTGGCTTGATCGAGTTCTTTGGTCACTTGAAATTTATCTTATAAGCACATATACGTTTTAGAGCGAAGTGCAGTGACACACATTCCGCAGTGAGACGAGCAGCTGTTTTAGAGCCCTAGAAGAATGTGAGAGTAATTGCGTAGATATGATAATAGTCTCACTTCTTTAAGCTTCGAGATTTCCGCGGTTGCTGACAGGAAGTTGAGACACCTGGACAAAATACCTGCGAATCACTTTGCATACACACCTCTCGCTTCTTGATTCCGAGCCTCCTTCGCTGCCTAAAATAAGGTCACATTGAGCCTTGAGTCGCCCAGCGCACCCATTGGTCGGAAAGGTCAACCGCCTACCTCTTCAGAGTTTTTCATTACTGAAAGAAATTATTCGACAATGGCACAACTCGTCATTGGTGTGACGTACCTTCAGCAACTCGAGCCTCCGCACTTGACAATTTCTGTATTGCCGTTGACAAAATCATCCACACTGTTAGTATGCATACAAAAGTATGCATACACACCTCTCGAAGAGCATCTCGTTCCTTCGCATCTTTAGATATGGTTAACTTAGTACATTGGCGTGTGGTACCAACTTAAAACTCACTCTCGTTATTACGCGCCTCTGCTTCAGACGACTCCTAGACGAAGTTAAGTGATGTCTCATGACTAGGCAGGCAGTTCAGACGACACAAACGGAAGTTAATTTAGTGACGTGCTCCAAGGCTGTTATGACCGTCAGATAACATCCAAAAGTCACAGATAATTGCAAGGTAAACTGACCTTCTTCAAGGCGACTCTGAACCTCGTCCTTTTCCTACACAGCGTACACGGTCAGGACATTGCACGTCATACCGGCACATAACAAACCTTCTCAACCTGGACATTCCTTGCCCGAACTATCGTACAATGTTACTTGAAGGCCAGGTCTATTGTAACTTTGAGAAAAATCTTACCTGTCTCCATTTCCTTTTGGGAGTTCTCAAGTGCCTAATATGAGATTTAAGATAAAATTAATGCACCAGTCAAACGGACGAACAATGTTAAGATTGTCGCTGTTGGTTTTGGCTACAGATGAAATATATAGAATGAGTAAAGTCACTCCTCACACAGAAGAGGGAACATACTTTCGAGCAGCTGTTGTTCGATCTGATGCAGCAAAAATCTCAGTAATTTTTACCATCAAAGATAGCGACGGCCAAACCTCATTCAGTCGGCCGCAAGTCGTAGACACTACAAAAATATAAGACGGACCGCCAAGGTCTAAAGAAGAAGAGCACGCACATGATTCATTCTCGAGACGCATTTTGGAGACTGATCGATCACATAACAAAATGAGTAAGGCACATGGGTCATATTTCAATCACTAACTCTCTTTCCGCAACTCCGATAGGGTCTAGAGTGAAATCATTAAATAGATTGCCATTCAAGACATCAAATAAACGAACTGTGGAATCTTCTTCATTTTTCTTCATCGCTAACAAACAATACCGTCAAAACATTGTTCTTGGAGGGAAGGTCTCCTCTTACAAGTAGCCAAACGGATCTGTGTTTCTTCAAGGACCTAACATGGGTCGAAAGTAAGTGATCCGATTTACAGATTGGCGATCATTATACCTTCTGAAGTTGATCCTTTTCTTTTGTGACTGCACATTTGTTGGTTTTGCTACAAGTGCTTAAGCGGAGAACCACCTACTCTCTTCACGGGCGACCCTCGCATCTAATAATGCCTGAAAAAAGGTTGGGTCAGATCAAGCAAGTAAGCATCGAAAACCGCGCAAACATTTTGAAATTCTTCCACTTGCGACTTTACTGTAAATGGGGGGTTAAAAATCATCATGTGTATCATTATTATTACCTTACGTTGAGTTTGTTTGGTCTCGGCAATTTCCAAAGCCTGTCGAGATTCCAAACGAAAGAATAAACTGAGGAATATGCGTACTGACCATCTTAAAGGCGTCACGTTCGTTTGCTGTTATGCTTTTTTGTTAGCATTTTGTCGGTCAACATAATAATTCTTGATCACCTGCTAGACTAGAGGTCTCGGCATCACTTATTGCCTTTTAATGGTGTTCAATGACATTGATACTCGAGGCGAAGAGGAGGGACATACCGCCTTGAGTTTGCCAATCTCAGAGGTAGCTAGGGTAGATATTAGCTGTTTGCTGCAAAGGCACGCAGTCGAAATGATATTACCTTCAGCAAGTTTTTGTTCAGTGTCGATGTTTGCCTGTACGCTCGAAGGTTAGCAATGGTCACGTTTTATAAATGCTGCGGCCCACGGATTTCAGATCGTCAAATCCCGAAAGCACTGGCAAGAACATGTTAGGGGGTTCGGCGCGAACACGATGAGGGAACCAACCTTTGTCATGTTTTTGCTGCAAGGTCCCGTAATCGGCACCGACTAGATTTTCTTGGTGAATGGATACGCCTGTCTTATACCGTACAACGGACCTTGTTCAATCGTTGCCTCGGCGGTTTCCAAAGCCTGTCGTACTTCTAAACGCTTGAAAATATTTGACAAATATGTTGCTGACCTTCTTAAAGGCATCACGTTCAGTTGCTGTTAAGCTTTGCTGTTAACATTCTACCGGCCAACATAGCAATTCATTATTACCTGCTGGATTAGAGGTCTCCGAGTCGTTTATCACCTTGAATGTTGTTCAATTACATTAGCATAGTCGGGGCCGATGGCAAACCTACGGATTTCAGTGTGTCAATTTCAGAGGTAGCTGGGAAACACATGAGCCCTTAGTTGAAAAGTCACACAATCGGATTGAATTACCGTCAGCAAGTTTTTGTTCAGCATCAATGTTTGCCTGTGTGCCCCATATTTAGCTAAGGTCGTAGATTATAAAACCTGTGACCCACGGATTTTAGGTTGTCAAATTCCGAAAGAACTGGCAGGAAGGTATTAGGATATTCGGTCGGGCGATGTGCGTTTGGAAAAGGATGGAGAACCAACCTTTTTCGTATTCTTGCTGCAAGTCCGTATAATCGGCGCGGGCTGAATCTTTTGGTCAATGCTCAAGCCTGTCGTGTACAATGCGACAGACCTTGTTCAATAGCTGCGTCTACTTCATTCGAATGCTATACACGGTCGTTATTGTCGTCCATTTAACCATTCATCCTTTGTACCCACCTCGATAGTAAGGTTCATTTCAGACGTCACTATTCATTAGTAAGCTACTGCCAGTATCAAACGTAGGGGAGTTGTCACTTGCGTTGTTCAATATGCGCGTCAGCGTCCTCGTAAGACTTGAGTTTGAGGTTAGCTACAGAATACCATTGGTCAAGTCGAGAGATAGGCGGTATCGTACATTACGCAGCCGATCATTTTCTGCGGTGACTATGATCTTGTGAGTGCTCGGAAAATAATGCGATCATCGTTGTAAGTCGCTCACGTTCTTCACACCGAGCCTCTGCCTCGGCTGCTACCTAGATTTTGTCAACTTTGTCAAAGAGCGGTCCATGACTAATCTTCCAAGATCGAACCTCGTTTGCCTCCTCGATTTCTTTTGTGACTGCCCACATCGGTTCATCAATTTCTATCCACGACAAGGAGTGGCAACACGTACTCTCCGCGGTACGAATCTCTGCTTCTGCAGACATCTGGGATCGAACAGCATTGATCAATCGAAGAGTACAGCAACAAATCGCGCAAAAATTCGTCACCTCCTTTGCCCGATTGATCTGTTTTATGACTGGTGACCGAATTATCTTTCTGAAAGAAGCACAAACATCTGGCCACTCACCTTCATAACAACTGGTCTCCACTTCCCGCCTTAACCTCTCCGACAGCGCATCGACCACGTCTTCTGGATATTGATACTCACTGACCTGATTTCGCATCTGAGCCAACTCAATTTGCAGTCTCGAAATCTGGAACACCATATCCCCCTTCTCCGCTTCCAGATTCGACACGCGGTTCCTCCACTCTGTTTCCGAGCGCCGCAAGATTCGCGTATGATCATCCAATGTCACCATGTCCGCCCTACTCGGCAATTTACCCCGCCATTGACTTTTCATAGTTGAAAACTCAGACTCCAAGCGATTCGCGGTTGCTACGGCTTTCGAACACTCGTCTCTGTACATGTGCATTTGTGAATCGGCACGCTTCACCTGCGTGTCGCGTTGCGCAAGCTCGTGACGATGTTCTTTTTGAAGGCGTGTCAGTTCGGTTCGCTGACGATCCAATGCAGAGGCTTGTTGGACCATAAGCTGAAGAACCTGTTGAAATGTTGTTTGATCCACAACATGTGTCGCGTCAGCCGAGGTCTTATTCGGATTTGGGACTTCTTCCACGCTTGGAGAGGAACTTTTCAAGAATAAGCAACTGTGAAGCAGTCATCCACAAAGAGGACACGTACGAGACCGATAATACACGCCCCACAGACTCGGGTACATCGGAATCACTGCCTTCTGGTCCACTTTCCTCTTGAAGCGCCAAGTCAACGCTGATATCAGAGCCATCCGAGTCCGATTGAGCGTCGTCTGCCTGGGCTTGGATTTCATCCTCGACGAGTGAAACCCAGTCAGCACAAGACGAACGACGAGAAAGAGATTCTGCCACAGCCATGAATGAAGGCCCGTTCAGTCGATTTTACGGGTGTATGGTGGTTCAGTACCAACCAAGATTGAAGGGATGGAAGGTGGCGGGAGATGTCACATGTCACGGGCAACGAACAAACAAACAAACCTGAACAAACCACAAAATATATTACGTATTTCAATTCATTGGCCACCAGCTGAAAGCATTGGTGATTCCACTATCAACTACAGTACATTTGACGGAAATAAATCCCTTTTTTGAAATTCACAACTCGTCTGAAATTTTCATCGGTTTCTCCGCGTGAACAGGCCCATAATGGAAGTTGTCCAACCATTTTCTCAAAATCACATTGAACTCGTTCGGTTTCTCCAGTTGCGGCCAATGTGCTGCGTCAATAGTCTGGTGCAGTGTGTAAGATATGTCATGGGGTAAACAATGGAAGGATAAAGACAAGGCTCACCTCAACCGTCAAATGTGGAATGAACTTCTCCGACCCGAGCAGCTTCGACGCGTGATGCCAGTCCGCGACAGGATCCTGTGTAATTCATTAATATCATAAAGAGGCCGGGCTTTGCGTAATATACCTGTGTAGGTAATATGGAAAGGGCAGGTTGTGGAATCGAGTGGTTTCCCTGCGCGCTTCCAAATGTCCACGAACCGCGACGATTCTGTGGGTAAGCTCAGTTGGTAACCGGAAGTTCATCAAAAATGGTATGTACGCCGTGAGTGTAGAATTGAAGCGCTGTAAAAATTATGAATTAGGTGCACTAAGATAAGT
The DNA here is from genome assembly GCA_004355085.1 of Rickenella mellea. Lineage (NCBI taxonomy): Eukaryota > Fungi > Basidiomycota > Agaricomycetes > Hymenochaetales > Rickenellaceae > Rickenella > Rickenella mellea. The sequence goes on along the minus strand of ML170218.1, from coordinate 50,275 downwards.
TGAGATGCGATTCATACAATGCTGGAAACCCTGGATAGAATATTGCTCCACCATGTACTCCTCCTCCTCTTCGGTAAAGAATGGAATCGGGTCAATCTAAAGAGGCGATTTGTTTATTATAACGCCAAAAGAATCCTAGTATACACACCTCCGGTGTTTCGTGCCATCCGTGAAGGAATGACTCCTTGTTCGTAAGAAAAGACTCCGGCGGTGGGCTATCAACGCTCCTCAACGTCGCACGCAACGTGCGTCGGATATCTCTGTCCAGTTCAGCAATGGCCTCTGATGTGTTGTCAGAGAAGAATAGTTGGTATGTTAAGCGGGGTAATTGGTCAATCAGTGCGGCAATGGGGATGAATGGACCTGCGGCGGAGATGTACTGAAAAGGCGCCTATCAGGGTGGAGGTTAGATTGGGAACGTATGGACAACGTACCGGGACAACAGCTGCTACGACTCCACTGAAAATGTCTGGACGCATACGTGCTGCCTCCCAGCAGATTTGTGCACCCCAATCATGTCTGATCAATTCTTCAATTCAATAAATTGGAAGGCAATAGGAGAGTTTTCTTACCCTAAGCATACGGCGGACTTAACACCAGCGTCGTGTAGCACACATACAAGGTCACCAACAAGGTCACCCATGGTACCGGAGGACTCTACATCTCCCGGATGCGTCGACGAACCAAATCCACGGTTATCCGGAGCGATGATGTGGTATTCGTTCTGAACCAATATGAATTTCAAGTACTTCCTTTGTGAGCAAACTACCCACCTGGAATTCTTCGATCTGGTTGGACCATGTACTCCAGAGACTTGGCCACCCGTGGACCATCACCAGTGTCTTGTTCGCTTTCGGGTTCACGTCGGCGTAATCTACTCTTGAATCCATCATATGCCCCGTGATGTTGAAGAAGAAATAAGAATTCACGAATTTCGATGTCCTTTACTTCGTTGTCCTTCCGATTGATTGCCTTGCACTTCGCAACGCGTTTCGGAACATCACGAGGATTGAATCCCCGTGAACAACCGATTTGAATGTGCAAGAATACTAGGAGCCCGAGGAAGAATGATGTTCGCATTCTGTGGACTCCGCAGGTGAGCCTGGTCAGCAGAAAAGTAGAAAAGTGAATTTAAATGTGACAATGTGACATGATAACGCTTCCTTCCTTCGCCCATTGCTCATGTTCTCGTTCAAGCCGGTTTCAACACAAAACACCAATGATGCAAATATATCAATGGTGATGTTATGTCTACTGTAATGCTATCCGATGTTCACGAACTCAGTCGCAAGCATCTACACTCCAAATTTGAAGTTTTATGTATGTCACCTTCACGGAATTTTCATCACGTTTTCTCATTTTCCTCAATGATTCGTGTTGAAGATTCCAGGGCTCCAGGATGGTCTTCGTATTTGATCTTCCCTCTTTGCATTGCCTAGAAAATAATTCCTCGCGTGCGTCACAAAATGTCACAAAGTCACGTGGTTTTGTATACGCGCCGAATGACTCGCGACTTGCTGACTGAGCTTGACTCACTGATAGTTTCTCACTATAAGTCTGGCTCTCATCGAACCAAATCGTGTCCAAAGCATCTCAGTACTCTCATTTGCCCAAACCAATTTTAAAATGCCCGCTATCCGTGATATCGCATCTTCCTATGCATTCGGAGGCTCAATCAAAATTCCACTGGATAAGAAAACGACCACCAAACGTGCGGCTGCCGTCACCGTCCCCGCCGCTGATAACGAGGATCTGATCGTAGATCTCGCGCTGCAGTGTATGAGCGTCTATCATGAAGGGCAGTTGTGCTTCTGACTTCAGTTCCCCAGCTCGCGAAACCGTGTATTATCCCGTTGGTTCTAGCCGCCTCACTTTTCGCACCAAAGACGGCAAGGTGAGTGCCTCTTGGCCTCTCCGATTGACTAGGGACCTTAAAGCATGCCGGAGGCTATCACTGCACATCAATGGGCGGTGTACGACTTCGCACGGACCATTCCGTGTGGGCGCGTTACGACTTACAGGGACCTGTGCGCAGCTCTAGGTGAAGGATCGCCGCGATCTGGTACGGTTACAGCGTATCATTACCCTTATTTATTTTGCTGATCTCACGGGTTCTTATCTGTATTGAACGACTTTTTCAAATGGTGACACAGTGGGATCCGCATTGCGTAGGAACCCGTTTGCCCCCTTCGTGCCGTGTCATCGCGTCATCGCATCAAACATGTTTATTGGCGGGTTCGTCGGCGAATGGGGCACGCACAGGACTGAGGGTAGTCAGTGCGAAAGGAAGCGGAAAATGCTGGTACAAGAAGGCGTCGCATTCACGGATGATGGGTATCTGATTGACAAGAAGAATCTGTGGTCGAGCATGCAGTAGCAGCCTTGTTGAGTTCATTTCACATGTAAGCGTCGTAGTAACGAGTAAACGAGGGTTTCGCCTCAAGTTTGGTCAGCAGGTCCCGCCGCCACACAATTGAACGCCACAATTCCAGATGAGTTAGCCGAGCTCCAGCTTTTTCAGGCCTTGTTCTCGTATTTGTTACGTCTACGCGGCCGCGAGAGCGGTGGCAACGTTGACCGCGATGCCGTCATTAAATCGTTCTCCTGGACATAGAGACGCACAAGACCTTGAGAGCGATGGGACAAGACACGTTGCAGTGCCTCGAGGCAAAGTGCCCAAAATGGATCCGACCTCGTTGTTTCGATGTTCATTCTGGCACGCCTTTGTCGCGCGTTGCAAACACTGAGCGCTTCACCTAAAGTCTTAACCCGCCCCCGCTGTGTCGTGCCTTTGCTTGTTTGACCGCACCCACAACACACTACTCTGACGTGGACTACGCTACGCATCATCTTGCCATCAAATACTCATAAATATTCATCATGTCAAGCCAAAGTCCTCAGAGAGCCAGGAAGCCAACGCATCCTGGTGTTACGAGTGCGTAATCATCTGTGGTTTTACTTTTGGAACTATACTCATCGTTATTGCAGTTGCCGCCCAGGCTGCGGTACGCCGCGAGCATTCACCTTCGCCATTGTCCAGAGAGCGCGAGCGTCCCCGATTTAATCGATCGCATTCGCTGTCGGTGTCTGCGCTGACGCAGATACCCCAGTCACACGACTCGAATATTCCGGACATGAGTCCTGAACGTATCCAGCCACAACATTCGCAGTCATTCTCTGGCACATCACTTTCGTCCCAGCAAGCTCTCCAACAACCTCACCAACAGCAGCAAGCAGCGCAGGCACCGCAACAACAGCCAACGGTTGCCCGACCCGTCCCTCGTGTCGCGCCAGGACATTATATTAACCGCTTACATGACGAGAGTGAAAAATGGGAAATGACATCGGAAATCTATGCTGACATCGACCGCGCAGACCAGCTAAAGCAACAACAACAATCGCAACATCAGGTGCAGCCAAATGTACCACAGCAGATGCCTCCACCGATTCCTCAACCGAGTCAGCCTCCGGCACCGGGAACGGAGGGTGTTGCGTACGCAGGCGGTGCAGTGAGTGCTAGCATTCACGTTCGGCACCGCAACGAGACGTCTCCACAGCGCGGAGAGAAGGAAATTAATGGCTCGAACGGCACATTAGGACGCAAACAATCTCAGCGTTCGAGTTCACGACCACTCACACCGGAAGCCCGTGCTTCGCCGGGGTACCAACAACAACCCCAAGTTCAAATCCAAACTCAAGTACAGGTTCAAATTCAAGGGCAAAATCGCGCTCAGGCTCCAACACCACCTGCTATACGCCGCGCAGCTAATGCTTCGCCTCCAACACCCGTTGGGATGGTTAATCCGGCTTCACCAGCTCGCGCGATGAAGACGCGAACACCGGATCGGTCTCTACCCGTCCAGGAAGAACCAGAGGAGGACGTCGCGCATGAACATGAGCAGCGGGACCGCGAGAAGTCCTCAAGAAGAGAAAGTCGTGAGCAGACGCAGGTACAGATGCAGGGTGCGCAGTTGCAAGCTTCCCCGGCTCCATCGTCGGATCTCAATCCTACTGTAGATCTCAACAGCTCTCGGAGAGAGCGCGAGAATGATGGCCGTACGAGTCGTAATGCCCATCGTGAAGAAATGGACAGTGACGATGCGACGTTACTCGAGCAGGGTGGGTCTGATCCGCAAAGATCGGGATCGGGGCAGGATGGGTTCCGGAGACAGAGCGATGAAGATGATGAGGGGAGTGGGACACCTCGATCTCCGTCGGCCAGTTTGCTACCGGAGCAAGCTCATCAGTATCAAAGTATCCATGAAACTTTGAACGCCATGGATTCCGGTACACAACAGGGAAAACGTTCGCAGGATTTCGATCGCAATATCATAGATCAAGCATTGAAAAAACTCCAACCGAACGGTGGTGCTGTCGCCGAGCATGACCGTCGACCTCCCGTCCAGCAACAGAGTCAGCAACATCCTCCGCCGCCTCCACAACCGCAAGCACAGCAATACCGTCATAGGCCACCAGACTCCTACCAGTACTCGCCGACGGTCGGTAATAATATTCCGACTTTAACTCAACAAGAGGCAGAAGACGTTGCCGCATTCTCTGATGAAGCTGCGATCCTCCAACAATACTATCGGGAATCACCACATCCAACATATGCTCAAGCTTATGCATATGCTGACGAGCTTGTCCGAGGTGGGGCATCTCCAATGCCAGGAGGTGGCATGCGACCGCTGGTTCCGCCATTCAGTCCCGCGCCTCCTGGTGGTACGCCATTCCCTCGACCATTCCACCACTACAGCCGACGGAATTTTGCGTACCCTCCTCGTGGAGGAATGCCGCCTGCCTTGCCGTCGTCGACAGCTGCCAGCGTGGTCGGTGCTGCGGCCCCGGGTCCGAGCGCGTATGATCTTCAGAGCATCCAGGACCAACGAGCACAGCAAGTACTCATGTGGGCGTTGAATAATGGTGGCGGCGCAATGACGGATTCGACGTTCTCCCCCGCTTCGACGCCATATCCTGCTGCACGTGCATACGACCCGTTTACGGCGTTTCTGGCGCGCGCACATGGGTTGGCAGGTGGGCCGGCGCATGCACGATCGACGCAGATGGATGCTGGTCTCGCAGCGGCGAGCATGCGCTCAAGTCCAAGCCATGAGCCCATCACCCCAGCGCCGCCGCCGCCGATGCCAAGTCGCGGTCGAGCGTTGAAGAAGAAATCGGTGAATCTACGACAATTGGGTCACCAAGGTAGAAGGGTCGTCAACCCACCTCCTCGTGTCGAGAGCACACAGCCAAGGGAGACGAGTCCGGAGCCATCAAGTGGGGAGGAGACGGCTGGAGAGAAGTTCGGACACGCACATGGCCAAGAAGTGTATGTGCCAGAACCTGGCAATGGGGTACGCTGGCTACCGGATTCACCTGGCGCGGACGACGAAGGTGAATGGGTGGATGATGAATTTGACCTAGAAGAAGACGATCTTTTGGATTTGGAGTTCCACACGAGTTATGTGATCAGTGGGGACAAGAGAAAGAAAAGATGGGAGGCTCGTTGGAATGAATTCATGCGCGCCGTAAGTTTCCCACTGGATTTCTACTTATGTCAATCTTATGCTTTATCTGCAGTTCCAAGCTCTGGATAGACAAACCGACACGACACTAGTATTGCTTGCCGCTCCTTCACATACGCACAATCTCTACTCTCTATCGTCTCGCTCCATCCGGCGAGACGCTTCACTCATGCACTCACCCAGCATGTCTACCATGAAGACTGCGTTCGAACAACTCGCATCTGCACGACGGTCCTCACGGTCACATCAAGTCTCCCTCATGGACCGATTAACATATGCGACAAGTTCCGCTGGCGACGGCTCTCCTTCAAGTACCTCATCACAGCGCGAAGAGGAACTGAGACGAGCATTAGCAGCGGCCCTCGGAAGCTTGACGGAACTTGGAAAATTATACGAGAACCGCGAGCAACGGTGGACTGAGGAGATGCTCAAGCAGTCTGCAGAGAGGGATAGCGTCGAGGTGCTCCTTCGCCAAACCCTGGGCGTAGGCATGCAATTGCAAAACAGTGACATGCGAAATGGGCTTTAATGTCCGTGATATGACGACCAAAAATTACTGAACGGATGCTGCTGGGCGGCGAATGTATAGACGGGGTAATGATTCCCGCCGATCTGGCGATGATATGAATTTACGACTGCATGCCTTTCTTCAATGTCTACTTCATACATACTGTAGATGTATAATAACCATCATCTCATTCTCATGCAATATGGTATAATGTAACAATTTCTGAACCGTCTTCGAACTTGGAGGGCTGCATTTTATAACATTGAGAATGCGGAACTCTAAGCAACGACTTAGAGCCAACAATAATGGCATTCAGCATAGTAAAGGAATGTTCCTTGCAATATAAAATAGATAACAATTACAGGCTTGTTGTCACACGAAAATACCAAGTCAAAGAAGTCGATTCAAGGTGACGTTGCATCCTCATCATCGTCCCCAGACACCTCCTCAGCAAACTCCCTCAGCAACTCTACAAGCTCCTTCACCAGCTCATCACGGTTCCACTTCTGCCGATGACGCCAGACGCAACTCAGAGAGTTCGCACGCAGCTGCTCCAGCTGCTCCACGTTCAGTTCCGCCGAATCTTTAACCAGCTTTTCTTCGAGTTCGGATATGAGTGACTCCGAGACGACAAACTCTGGCGGGGGAGGTGGGGTTGGACTCCGTGGTCGATCGACCTCCATTGCAGGCGGTGGTGGGGTTGCTTCACGAGGGGCGGCAACTTCGATCGCGGGTGGTGCGGGTGCGGGCTCATTATTGAAAGCAGGGACTGGCAGCGGTGCGGGAGTTCGGGGAGGTGACGATGGGGGTAAGACATTGAATTCTAGACGAGGTATTGGCCGATGATGTTCGGACATTGTGTTTTGCAGTGGGTTGTGCAGCGGTCCCGTCTCTCCGGGAATCGACCACAAATGGTCCACACGGGATGGCGAAGGGCTTACAGGCATGGCGGAGGATGCGAAGGGGTCGGATCCACTAGCGAACGGGTCATTGTTAGGCGCCGGGTTAAGAAGTCTCTGGTCAAAACCAGGATTCTGCAGAGGCTGCTGCTGCTCTGTATACTGCAGAGCACCGAAATCCAGAGGTTGGTGTTGATTTGGCATGAACTGGGGGAATGAACCCGTTGGATTCCCACCGCCAAAATTGAACTGCGGTGGCGGCATTGGCATTGGCATTGGCGCGTGATGAGTCGGTGTCGCCATCGCCTCCTCAGCGAAACGCACACCCACGGGTCGCACTTGCGACGTCGTCGGTCCAACAATATCCAACTCATCGCGATCCGCCGACGTGTCTTCCACCATCCCATCACTTCGCGCTCGTTTCGGTGTGCGGGGTATATCACCACCAGTGAGCATAACATCACCGGTCTCCTCCCCAGAGCCAGTAGCAGAGTCGACGCCGCCATCATTGGACCGCTGTCGCTTTAGCTTTCGTTCGAGCTTCGAGACATCCTGAATGGGGATTTCGGGCTGCTGGCCATTGTTCCTCGCGCTGCGCCTCGTACCCGGAGCGTACGTTTCATTTCCACTCCCATTGCCGTTACCATTGCCATTGCCATTCGCGGACCCGTTAGCCTTCCCCTTCCCCTTGTTTTTCGCCTCGCGATGCTTCTTCCTCCGCTCACCTTCACGCACAGCCATCCGCTCGCATTCCAAACGCAACTGTGGATCAAAGTCATGTATGCTGATCTGCGCAGCCGTGTACATCGCCTGCGCCTTTAATAACCGGTCGTTATCGACATGCTGCATGTACTCCGCATTATACACGATCTTCGCAACGTCGTCGAGGAAGTCATGAGGCGTGAGATATTTGCCCTTGTACAGGTCGGAGTGCATTCGTTCCAGATCGACGTTATAAAGATTGGGTCTTTGCTCGATTTGGATTTGGGCTTGAATTTGTGGCTCTGTGTGAATAATACCATTCACTTGACCGTTGATCACAGCAGGAAGCTGCTCTGGGTTATCGATGATTTCGATGACACCATTCTGTTGCGGTTCCACGACAACTATCTGGTCTGCCGTAGGCTCCACGAAAGCGACTTGGGCTGGGATAGGCTCGTTCACCACTTCGTCGAAATTGTAGTCATACTCGTCCTGAACAAATGATCCCATCATCAGAACCGGACACAACCATCAGCATCGAAAGAAAGAAAACATACCGCCGCCTTCTTCGTAAACCTCTTAAACTTCCTCTTCAACTCCGTCAATATCGGCCCAAGGCGATACTGCAACAGCGCAAGCGTCCTATGGTCGCTCTCCTCCTGCAACCTCAACTGCGCCTCCGTCGGCTCCTTCGGCTTCAACGGCGGCGCGATCGGCAGCACCTCCAGCACGCGCTTCCGCCTCTTCACACCATCAGGGAACATGCTCGGCGGCCGGCGTATATCGTCAATCAGCCCCTTGAAGAACGCGCGTCGCTGCTCGGGCGACGGTGCGGAGAGGGCGACGCGCGATTCTTTCGCGACGCCGAACCAGGAGCGCACGTCGCGCGGGAGGGTGGAGAAGGGCGCGTCGACGACGGCGAGGAGGAGGATGGGGTCCGTCGGTAAGAGCGAATCGAGCATCGCGCGCACGGTCGTGCGCGCTGTCTCTGTCACGGCTGCGCACCAGCCCGTGAGCGAGGGGATGTATATCACGGACGGGACGTGCCGCTTTGCTTCGACGAAGAGCTGCACGATCCCCGCCTCCACGGTCTGCAAGTAAAAAATAAGCAAGAGTCAGTAAAGTAGAGAGGAATGGATAGAAGGCAAAAATTGCGTACTCGGGTGGAATCGCCCAGGAGGTTCCCGAGGTCGAGAGTCTGGATGTGATACCCCTCGAGGTGGTGCAGCGCCGCAGCACCCACAAAACCCTGTCCAAAGCCCGCCGGCCCATGCAACACGATCCTTGGTCGATACACCCTCATAGTCTCCATCGCTAGAACCCAATTCATCAGCATCCAAATCATGCGTCCTGTGTAGTTGTAAAGGCGACTTACTCTGAATCATGATCTCCCGATCCAACGCCCCCTCCTCCCCCTCCTCATCCTCAAACTCCGCCTCCTCCAGCGCGTTTCGCTTCTTCTCAACCGGTAAGACCTTCGCCAACACGTCCTTGGTGCGCTGCAGCGCGTCGTCCAGCAAAGGTACCAGTTGCGTTGGTAATGGCGCAGCGGTCGCTGATGAGGAGCGCGCGGATGATGGGACGAGTTCTATTTCGCGTTTCGTAAGTTAGGTTAGGCAATGGAAAGAAGCAGGGGGAAGGGAGGAAGGGAGGGAAGGAGAGAACGCACTCTTGACGGAAATCATGAAATCACGCGCTTGGACGTGGATGCTGCTCGGATCCAGTAGGAGTCTGTCTTGTGACTTGTAGATCTGCGGGTACCGTCTCTGAACGGCATTCAACGCCGCCTCCGTGCACAGCGCCTATCCCAAAAAGCATCATCAACACCCACTCTCATTTTTCGTTAAAGAAAAAACGCATAGAGACGAAAACTCACCCTCAAATCCGCCCCGCCATACCCCTTCGTCGTCTTCGCCAACCCCCTAATCGTCTCCTTCACCTTCTCCCCTCCCCCCCCCCCCCCCCCCCCCCCCCCCCCCCCCCCCCCCCCCCCCCCCCCCCCCCCCCCCCCCCCCCCCCCCCCCCCCCCCCCCCCCCACCCCCTCGTCATAATCCCCAATATCCGCTCCCTCGCCTCCACCCCCGGCAGCGGGAAATAAAACTCCCTATCGAACCTCCCGGGCCTCCTCAACGCAGGATCCACCGCATCCGGCCGATTCGTCGCGCCAATCACCACCACCTGCCCCCTCCCATCCATCCCGTCCATCAAAGCTAGAAGGGTGGAGACGATGGACGCATGGATCTGGTCTTGTTTTGAGGAGCGCACGGGTGCGAGCCCGTCGATCTCGTCGAAGAAGATTATGCTGGGCTGCGTGTTGCGCGCTTCTTCGAAGAGGAGGCGGAGTTGCCGCTCGGCTTCGCCGACCCATTTGGAGAGGCAGTCTGCGCCTTTGCGCATGTAGAATGCTGTTCATCAAATAAATAAATAAATTAGATTGGATTATGGTGAAAGGAAAGAGGTGGACGTACAGATTCCCTTCCCATTCGATCGACAGCTCGCCGCGAGCGCACGGGCCAATAGCGTCTTACCCGTCCCCGGCGGTCCATGGAACAGCACGCCTCTTGGCGGCGTGAGGTTGAACTGCTGGAACACCTCCGGGTAGAGTAACGGCAGCAAGGTCATTTCCTTCAACGAGTTGATATCTACATGAATTCACCAATCAGTTTATCGTATTTCGGAATGTGTTTATTTGTTGGATGTGTGTGTGTGGAAAGAAAGGACGGGGACGGGTGCGTTGAAGTGGAATGGATGAATGAAAAAAAAACACGCACGGTCGTCTAACCCCCCAACTTCATCAAACGTCACGTTCATGTTCACGCCCAACGGGTCCGCGTCTGCCAGCGCTACGTTACGAAAAAAGTTAGCGCGTGCATCACGACCTGCTCAAAGGTGGAACGAAACGCACCAGAATCGCCAACCTTCCCGAGATTCGACGGCGTGCCAGCAGCAGCAGCGAGGTCATTCGGGAACATCCCGCTCCCGCCCGCTGCGAATATGCCCCCTGCGGCGCCCGCGCCGAACGGCTTGCGCGGTGTTCGCGTCGGGTAGTCGGAGTCCTGTAAAGTCAAAAGTCCATAAGATATGAAATCGCACAAAGAAAAAGTGGGAGAGAGCAAGAGAGGAGAACAACATACAGAATCATCCGCGGGCAAGCCCATGTACCTCCCCAGCTCCGCGCCGTTCGCACTCCATCCAGGCCCTTTATTCTTCCCCTTATTGCGCCCACCACCGCCCCCGCCCCCATGGCCCTTCTTCGCAGGCGGGAGCTTGACCTCGTCGAGCGGCGGCGGGATCGTGTAGTCCACCTCCTTGCGCTGGCGGAACGAGTACGCCTTCTTCTTGCCATCGCCATCGCCTTCGCCCCCATCGTCATCGCCATCATCGACGTCGGGCTCGTGGTCCGGCGGCGTCGAGGGCACGTCGTCTTCCTCGTCGTCCACCTCCATGGAGTCCGTGTCCCCGTCGGCATCGGCGTCCTCGCCGTCGACGTAGTCCTCCGACTCGGGGTTCAGCCGCGTGCTGCTCCTCAGTCCCTCCCGCCCACCACCACCACCACCACCACCGGTCTGTCTAGAGCGCGAATCGCGGGTCCTCAGCCGCCCGTGTCCCGTGCGCTTCTTGCTGTTCGCCTTCCTGCTGGCTGTAGAAGTCCCATTCGCTGTGGTGGGTGGTGGACGCGCCCGACTACGTGTCGGGTACCTCTGCTCCACGCCCGCCTCCCCGCCGTCCTCATCGCTCACGACGACGCCCCGTGCCCGCGCTCCGCTCCGCGAGTTCCTAGTCTGCCTCGGCATATCCTCGACCTCGTCATCCGCGACACCAAACAGCCCAATCTCGTCCCTCTCGCTGTCCTCATCATACGTCGCCACCTTCTTCGTCGTGCGTCCCCGGCTCGACACATACGGCACGCGCTCCACCTCCTTCGGCACCTCCTCGATCTCGCCCTCTGCATCCTCATACACCTCCATCTGTTCCCGCTTCACCTTCCCTCTCGCACTCCTTCGTCGCCCCGCAGCGGAGCCGCTGCTCCCCTCCGAGTCATGCCTGCCATACGAGCTGTTGCCAGCAGAGTACTCCGAGCCAGACGCCAGCACCGTCGACCCGGCTGAGCTCCTGTTGCGCGTCGAGCGACGTGGTGGTGAGTCGGTGATGACTGAGCGGGCCATCGGTAGTCTAATCTTGATAGTTAGAGGTGTACGCTGTATCTCTTGTTCTTCTTGTTGCTGTTGTGGTTGTTGAGGCCGAACGTCGTCGTCGTCGCCGTCGGGTGCGATGTTCATGAAAGTAACAAACACAACAGAGTCGGAGAATAATTGGTCAAAGGAAAAATTGCCTATCTGGGACATGGCAACACTCTCGGGTTAGGGTTGGCTATCTTCCATCCCACCATCCATCCAACTTGCACAACTTTCAACTCGGAAAACCGTCGAGAAGACGGGCAGCGGGTGCCCAGGATTCATTTCGTGAGGGGAAAGGTGTCGGTGGGTTGATAAGTTTGACCGAATCGGAGTTGCCGATGTCATTTTGGATGAAATCTTTGCGGAAAATGGGGATATTCGCCGGGCATTTCTGTTGCCAACGTTCGCCAGGCCATGATGGTCGTTTGAGAGTCAGAAAACATTCATTGCACCCCAACTTCACTAAAGCGTGACCTGTCACATTTGTCACATTATCGTCGGTGTACCGGGCTTTGCCGGTTCTGAATCGGGTATCGGGCGCCATTGCAACAACAATGGCTTTGGCAGACGATATGATTGGCGTGCGTCCATTCGAGGCTAAAGCACCCACAACAGGACCTGGGTGGAGGTCTGGTCTGTCATCCGGGCAAAATTTTCAGGTTTACGACCTCTATGGCTGCTTTCATCCGGACAAATCTCGAAATTTTTGGTCGAACATCCGGACAAACAGAGGAGTTTTTTTTCGAATGGCTTACCTCAATCCGGCAAACCTGTGACCATTCCGGTCCACTCCCTCCTCCTCCGACCGCCTAGGAGGATCACTATGAGCATACAGTACACATGCGCACACTCAAGCGAGATGTCATTCTGAAGACGAAAATTCGATGATTTTCAGCCATGCTTGGCGCGTCTCGGCCTTTCCGCTTACATTCGCCCGTTCCACGCCTGGTGTAAAGTGCGAACAACTTCATCCGGACCTGATGAATGAGACCTGGTTTAATCCGGACAAAAGTCAAGAAAAATTTCGAAATTTCGTGCGGACAAAAGTGGCTAGATTTCGGTGATTTTTGAACCAGGCATCAAACTCAATTGCAAGGGGCCAGCCCTCCCACAACCTGTCTCGGGCGTTTTTTCTCCTCCTCTCAAACACCCATCGCTAAATCTTCATGTGCTCATCGAATTCTGCGGAATGACTGAACAGCTGGTACATCTGAAGCATGACATCGCACTAGAAACATGACGATCCCTTTAAGAATCTGGCGATCAACGGGCCGTCGACCACTAAACTTGTGTTCGATCGCATGTGCCTCGTAGCGATGACCTTTCGCGATAACAGGAAATAGGCTCTCGGTGAAAATATCACCATGTCCTTGCATCCAGGCATTTATTCACAGAAGAAGCCACCACCGTGACACTTTATGAGGTGCGAAATGGCTCGAAAATCAAGTGCGACTTCCAGTATATAGTCAGACTCCGAGGTTTATTCAGGGTCATGTGGATCTAATGTGGACTATCCGTACCGAATGCTCGTCGTTGCAACTCCTCGTTATAAAACGGTTGCGTGGTGTGTTGCAAGTCGCACTTTTCTCTTGAGACATCATGCGCTTTTCCGGTGTCCTGCAAGCTGTTATTGTGTCTCTGGGTTTTCTTGGGTTCACGAGCGCTCTGACATATAAAGGCGCCGACCTCAGCAGTCTCCTACAAGTGGAGAAAGCTGGCGTAACATTCAAAGACACCAACGGCGCTACCGGAAAGCTGGAAAACATACTCAAGACTCATGGGATGAACACTGTCCGGATCAGGCTATGGACGTCCGGAACATACGACTTGAACTTCGGATTAACCATGGCTAAGGTAAATTATATTATGTAAACATCAGTCTTTCGGTATACTGACTCTTGGTTGGACGCAGAGAGTAAAAGCCGCAGGGCTAAACCTTGTCGTTGATCTACACTTTAGCGACAGTAGGTGAATATATGATGTTGTTGTATCCGTGCCTGATTAGTCGGTCTATTTAGCATGGGCGGATCCTGGACACCAGTCCATACCCGCTGGATGGGGAAGCACTGTCAGCAGCCTGAATACAAACATGTAAGCTATTCACTATTTTGAGCAACTGTTTCAGGCTCATAATTTTGCATTCCGAAGTTACAATTACGCAAAGGTCAATATTAGTCTACATTTTAATCAATTTTCATATCTGACTGTTGCTTTCACCAATATCAGAGCGTTGTCGCTGCGTTCATCAAACAAGGTACACCTATTGACATCCTGGCACTTGGGAATGAAATCAACGAGTGAGTACTCGATATTCAACAATAAGCGCCACCTGACCCGGCTCTCGACTCCACCGTGACAGTGGCCTATTATGGCCCGTCGGGAAAGGCGGTACCACAGCGGGCTGGTCGGCCGCTTCTCAATTCCTGCACAGCGCAAAAGTTGGCGCGACCGACGGCGGGTTCAAGGGCAAGACCATGATTCATATTGCAAACGGATGGGACCTAGGCGGTCAACAATACTTTTACAACAACATCTTCGTCCCAGGCGCGCTGAGGTAATGTTTCGATTCATGTTTCCTCCCAGATACTCATATTGATCGATCAACAGCGCGAGTGATGTCGACATACTCGCCGTGTCGTTCTGTATGTGTGTTTTTACGTTTTAAATCCTCCTATTGATTTAATTTTCTTCTGATGCCGTGTTTCAACCAACGTCAGACCCATTCTTCGGCACCGGTGCCACTGCCGCGGCTCTCAAATCCACGCTTACAGCACTGATTAACACATATGGCAAAGACATCATCGTCGCCGAAACGGACTGGCCCGCCGTTTCGTGCTCAACAGCACTCAGTGCGAGCTTCGCCAAGTCACCTGCAGGCCAGATCAGCTGGCAGCAGTCGATTACATCGGTGCTTAGCGCACTACCTGGCGGCCATGGTAAAGGTGCGCGACTTTTTAGGAGATATGTGTTAGCCGTGTTGCTGAATGTCATGTTTCCGTCCTTTTCCGGTAACTAGGCACCTTATATTGGGAACCTGGCTGGATTGGTAATGCCAATTTGGGATCACCTTGTGGAGATAATCTTTTGTTTGCGTCTAATGGCATGGCCAGGAGCAGTGTCGAGTGAGTCATGTTGTGGGTTTGTTATTTTTTTTCACGATCTAAACGATCCTTTCTATCCAGCATTTTCAAGTCTATGTGATTATAGCTGAACGCCAAGATCCGAAACTTGTTGTGAACTTGGACTAGTGCAGTGTACAATCGTCGCAAAATACATGTATCAGGATGCGTTGCTGTTTTCGAACATGAAAGGGCTTTTATGCTTTTAAATTGGCTGAGTCGCATGTACCGTGTTCTACTATGCTTGTTATGAGAAGTTGAAATGCGGAGGGCGGGGAGTAACCGGAGGTAAGATTTTGGGAAACCGCGATGTGTAAAGTAGCCTGGATGGTCACGAGTCTATTTCCAGCCCTATAATCAAGAGTCGGAATTGACACGATTTTTTTTTTTTGACGTTGAGAAACTAGTGCTGTGCAATCAACCAATGAAAAGCTGGGATGGTAAACAGCTGCATCGATATAATTCTTTTTTGAGGCTCAATATTACAAGTATGGCTGAGGTGCAAGGCTCCTCGTTTCAGAGCTATTAGCTATGTTACCCAGGTGAAATACACTAAATTTGAAAAATATCGCTCTAGACCGTCGGGAGGAACGCCGACGAAATCAACGCGCAGGAGAGACTCAGGGTAAAGCCAGAAATCGTAATTATAAGTTTTTCAAAACCACATCAACGCGGCACGACGCTCCCACGTCTGTACCGTTCATGGGCATGCGGTGACGTGTTTGGCGCGAACGATTCCACGCGTGCGTGAATGTCATATTCCAACACATTCCGTCCAGCCCACTGATAATGGATCCTGGGTTCGACGCGGTGGCGCGTAGGACTCTGAGGGTCCAATAACAGGCTGTCAACCATGTTCAATGCGGACGATCATCGGTGCGGCCAATAATTGCTCGTATGGCGCAAAGTCACAGTCGGACAAAGAGACCTTCCGAAGTTTCGTTGTGGCTTTTTTTGTGCTAATTCATACCGTAAGGATCAATGCAATGTGGATTCTGAAAGCGGCTCACCAGCGCGATATAAGCATGTCTTCCAAGGCCGTCGGTGAGCAACACAAGGAGGATTGAAAGCAAAGTGCTTCAAGTTTGGTACATAAAGTATCCTCGCCAGATTTCGCGGAGTCCAACTTGAGGCTTGTGATTGTGGCTTTTGTCGTGACTGAAGATCTTTCCACGCAGAGGGACTTCAACCCAGGTGTAGCACGCAAGCAATTCAATATGTCGGCTTCTGACATCCGGGTGACACCCAAAATCAAAATGCGTTAGTTGGCATTCTGACCGATTCAAGAAGGATGTAAGATGCGGCCATCCCCAGCCATCCATTACTGGTATGGTATGATACTGCAATGTCATGAATTTTAAATATGGCGCTTCGATTTCATCAATGAAAGGACCTGGTTCTGCCCACATCGCTCGAAGATGGAGATATGTAAGGTGAGCGTGTCGGAGGATTTCAAGATGGTGAAAAGTGAAAGCATCGGTTGCATAACAGTCCGCCTGAAAAACCTCGAGGTTCGGACATTGGGCAATAAATAACCAGCAAACATCCAGCGTTATTGCGGTGCAGACCTGGTCAATTATGACCTCACGGAGGGATTGTGATCTACATGCGCCAAATTGAATAACAGGTTCATCCATCCTAAGGACGAGCTTCTGCAAACGATGCATAGTGTGCACATTAATATCTAGCGGATGATAGGCATTACGAGTGGCGATGTTGAGGTATTCCAACACTGAGGCGTCAGGAATGGCAGATAAAATTTGTTTGGCAATGGGTAATGGAAGGAGTCCCTGGATGCGTCGCCACAATTGGTGCTGGGGGATTATGATGTTCATCAAATCTACCAAAGAATCCTCATCCCCACCCCAGTAATGGTGGGCAAGATTGTACGACTGCACGGCGCGTGGACCCGCGTTAATCCTCCATTGCATCGCTGCGTTCGCATCTCCTGCCAAGTCTTCAGGATGATCGGGATAGCGTTTGCCCAAACTAATGCCGGTCCACAACCCGTGTGTAGACAGCGCGACGCTCCGCCAGTAACTGCAGACACGGCCCAGGAGCAGCGGTGCTTCTGACTTCGCAGGCCGCGGAAAGTAATTCCCTGAGAGACACTCTAGAAAAATCCGGGAAAGAACTTCAGGAGGTATAGACTGCATGTACGTACCGGAATGTGACATTGTGTACGAGGTTGACTGGAGCCCTCGTCCACCGTAGGTAAAACAAGACCTTGAGCACGATGAGTCTGTGACATGTTCATCGGAAATAAGAACTCAAAGTGGTAGTAACGCCGACTCTGCCATTTCAATACTGTTTGTTGTTGCCACAAACCTTCCGCACTTTTTCCAGGCGTGAGTCTATCTCGCACATCCAATCATCCCATCAATTGCTAATGGACTTCCGCGATATTCGAATGCTGAAAGTTACAAGGTTAGAAGCGCCGGGTCCTCAGACGATGACGCAGACATTTCACTCTAGCGCGGCTCGTATTCCAGCTGAAGTCCTCTCCCTCATTTTCGTCGCAAGTGTTCCAGACGACGTCATGACAGAAGAGGAATTTTTCACGTTTCCGAGGTCATCTATCCATCACTCGCCTCTGGTCCTCGGAAAAGTGTGCCGACTGTGGAGGGAGATATCTTTGGCGACGCCTCGATTGTGGTGCAAGATACAGCTGGGAGATATGAACGTGAAGCGATATGGCTACCCAAGTCCTCATTATCGTCGAGACTTGGGACGTGATTTGGTAACTCTGCGAGAATGGTTGCGTAGGTCAGGCAATTGTCCCTTGTCCATCGGACTCTGCTACGAAGAAGTCGGTGAATCGGACATTGACTTGATCAAGAAGACAATCGAGGTCGCAATATTATACATCCGGAGATGGAAAAACTTCACTTCATATCTTACACCACAGTAATTTTCATGGGAAGTCATTTTCCCGCTCATCGAAATGACAAGGCCCTTGCTGGAGTGCTTGCACATTCTTACAGATGATTTTTTTGACGAAGAATGGAATACCCGTTCTCGCCAATTTAAACCACATCATATTACATCGAGCATGGGCGATTCCGCTTCGATGACCTTGACCGGCCGTTATAGCCTTCGAAGACTTCTCATAACGTCAGCAACAATTAGCCTTGATCAATTCACACTTTGCGTTGCCCATTGTCCCCTCTTGGAAAAGATTCTCGTCACTGTCAATAATGTCAACTCTTCCCTTACCACTGCAAACCCTAATGACACATACCCACTCCCACATCTAGCTGAGCTCGATATATACTCTCTCAGCGACAGTGTCGGCCAATTTTTAGACCGAATCTCTTTCCCCTGTTAGAGAAGCTCGTGCTAGCGCAATTCTTGGAGTATGATGCCCATGGAACATCGTGGCCTCATGTTGGTCTGTTCCTTACACGGCCACAACCGCCTCTGAAATATCTAGCCCTTAGATCGATACCCATGGCGCTTAGCGACTTCCTTGACAGTTTCAATCAAGTCCCTTCATTGAAATCGTTGAGTTTGGTCGACATGGAAGTTCCCGACGATCTATTCCGCATTCTTCTGCCGTCCCCTGGTTCGTGCCAAACACTCTTACCGACGTTACAAAAGTTGACAGTTACAGAAAATCTAGCAGATATCAGCGGGGAGAGCTTGACAGCTCTCGTTTTATCTCGCTGGAATTGTCATTGTCTGCCAAAACACTCAAAAGGAGAGATCAGTGAACATTCGCCGGATTGCCAAAGCCTCCAGTTCTTAAATATTGACCAGGATATATTGGGGACGATGGACATTGGTGCAATAATTGAGGAGGGGTTTAACTTAGTCATTGATGGTAAACCATTCCCGGACATGTGGCCAGATGGGATTTTGTTCGAGTGATAATCGTAGGTCGAATAAGTTACTTCAGAAAGATCCTGATAAAGCTTAAAATTTAGGTGGTGGGACACACCAGGAATGAAGAGGCCTTTCGTTGATTCGATGCTGAAGTAATTTTCCCCTGCCCTAGATCGCTAGCCCCCGAAAGTCTTACACAAAATACGCGCCAACGGCGGAATTAATAATGTGCCATCCTCTCGATGCCTTTTCGAGTCATTGTGCTTTTCTCTCTCCTGAGGCTCAGATACTTCAATTCGTTTTCGTTTTCGTGCGCTGAACGGCATCCTTCAGTAGTACTGCACCCTCGCGTTAACTTTGTCGCTCGAATCTGAAGTAGTCCTATTCATAGACGGCAATGAGGGAACTTTTGTCGCGAAGATGACGGTAGTCATGCGTCCTCGGAGGACTAGAAAAGACGCGACGAGAAGAGTAGTCACATGGTGACAAATACAGTAAGGCAAGTTCGGACTTCGAAAAGTCGAGTCTCCACCTCCTGCCTCTTGATCACCACTGCCTGTTCTCTGCTCAGATTAGAATCAACGGGGGCTAGTTTATTCCCCAGCTGAGGGCATTCGACTCAGATCGACCTCGCTCGCTACCACCAGCGTGCCGCATTGACATAATAGATATGGATGCTAGTCAAAAAGGTCATTGAATCAATGCATTGAATCGGGGAAACACCAATTGTATTCTGAATACTGACATCGACCGGCAGTCCTGATTGGTGTCATTGGAGGAAGCGGACTGTATCATCTGGACAATCTGACCGTCGTGCAAGTCTGATTTCTAACTCGCTGATTCATATGCTGATAAATAAATATTCTAGAGAGCAAGTTAACCCCGAGACGGTAAAAAATCATCCATATGTTGACGAATCACTTTTGATAAATTTTTACTTGTTATTATAAAGCCTTGGGGCCATCCGAGCTCTCCGATCACTATAGCAAAGCTTCCAAGCGGCACATTACTTGCGTTTCTTGCAAGGCACGGACTAGGACACACGATCCAGCCATCCGCAGTCCCATCCCGAGCAAATATCGCAGCGCTCAAATCCCTCGGTGTACGCGCAATTGTAGCCTTCTCCGCTGTCGGCTCCCTACGTGAAGAAATCGCACCTGGAGATTTCGTTCTCCCCACCCAAATAATCGATCGCACGAAGGGCGTGCGTCCTTCCAGTTTCTTTGAAGGTACGACAATCGTCGCCCATGCGTCGTTCGGCGACCCGTTTAGTGGAAAGCTGGTGAAGTGGTTGGAGGAAATGGTGGGAAAGGCGTTGAGTGGAAAGGGTGTGAGCTTGCATACGGACAAGTGCATTGTCTGCATGGAGGGACCCCAGTTCTCGACGAGGGCGGAGAGCCTGATGTATCGAGCTTGGGGAGGCGACCTTATTAACATGAGCGTCCTCCCCGAGGCGAAGCTAGCGAGGGAAGCGGAACTCAGGTGAATTACAGCCCCATCCCATCATCTCCGTGCTTCATTTTGATTTATTTATTTACCTACTGACTTATGCCCCATTCCACTTATGAATAGCTACGCGCTCATTGCGACCGCAACTGACTACGATTCCTGGCGCCCGCATTCAGACGTCGTGACCGCCGCGGCCGTCTTCAAGACCCTCACGACAAACGCAGACACCTCGCGGCACGTCACTGCCACGATCCTCGACGACTTACATGCTGCCGCTGAGGACGGTAGCATATTGACGGAGGAGGCCGGCTCGATGAAGTTCTCCATCATGCCCCGGACGCAGCATCGGAATCCTGAGGATAGAAAGAAGCTGGCGTGCATATTGCCGGAATACTTTTCGGTTGAGAATTAGATGTAGAAGTTTTGTGCTAGACTTAGAGGCGTAGGAGGGTAGAAATTAATCGAAGGTCAAACTTCAACTGTAAGGACTATTTTTGGATTCCTTTTTCTCCTTAAATTTGAGAGATTCTACCCGAAGTCTTCAAATTACGAGAATAGGCACATTTTGGCTGGGTCAGTTCCAATTTTCAATATGGGTCCGAACGTCTGAACTGTTGTGGCTGTGCCCACTTCCCCGACTTGGATCGGCGACAATATTGATATTTTCGGATGGTGGCACCAGCAGTTCTACCGTCTTCATCTTGGCTTCGAAGCTGACCTCGACAGTGCTCATCACCCTTCGATCAACAGTATTAATGTCATACCTACAGCTGTGCAATGGGGATTCTCGGAGCATCACATCAGGCTCCGTGTCCCGTGACAATAACTCTGCACGACAAGCGACACGGGACCAACCAGGCGGTCCGCTGTGACGACGTGTGTCCATGTCATAGCATATAATATACAAGACGATGTCCGGCAGCCTACGAACAATTCTTGAGTGGAGCTATGCTGGTTCGCTCGTCTTTTGCAGCGCTTTTACTCGGAGCAGCCTCCGTGCTGGCGAAAACTTGTACGATATCCCCATTGGGAAAGGGACAGGATGATACCTCTCACGTTCGCCGTTTCTTTCGCACTTCATTATCATTATCATGAATTGAATAAGCCGCGGCGTCTAGGTGTTGTCTGCCATTTCATCCTGCGGGAATAATGGGAATATTGTTATCAATCAGGGGACGTATAATATTACGAGGTACCTCATCTTTCGGCCATGATCCCTCAGGATGGATGGATTGACAAGTAATGTTAATTTAGGAAGATGACTTGGAATCTCGTAAACTCACATGTT
Organism: Rickenella mellea; assembly: GCA_004355085.1. Lineage (NCBI taxonomy): Eukaryota > Fungi > Basidiomycota > Agaricomycetes > Hymenochaetales > Rickenellaceae > Rickenella > Rickenella mellea. The sequence continues at coordinate 28,781 of ML170218.1, read as the reverse complement.
GACCTTTTTGGTACTTTGAGCGTGAGCAGCCCCAAGATTCTATGTGAATTCAACCGATTCAACGCGTCAGTTCAATCCCAACATCACATACTGGATGAATGCGAGCAACACCTACCGTGTAATTTTTATTCAAGTGGGTCCCATGTCGTAGTGTTTACCGCGAGCTGCTAAAATAATCTTAATTCAGAGCCAAGCATCGTGGTTTGTCGTAACCGGCAAGAACTTCACCGTCGATGCACACAACACAGGAGGGATCAACGGGAATGGCCAGGTAAATACCTTATTTTCCCCCAGAAAAAACTTTTTTGAAGCCTGAACCTGACCTCGTCCAGACATGGTGGAACTACTTCTCAAATCACGCAAAGGCAGACGGAGACGGCCGGCCCGTTTCTCTGACGGTGTTTAACGCGACTGCGGGGAACATCAAGAATTTCCACGTCCAATCGCCACCATTCTGGTGCAACGCCGTCGCGAACTCTGTCGGCATCACGTATGACGGGATGAACTGCAACGCAACGAATACCAATCCGGCTTTCTTTGGAACGAAGTAAGGATATCATCGGAATTACAAGTTTGTAATGCATTTCCTGACCTTAAATATTGTTCAGTGTCGTGCCCAATACTGATGGTACGCAGTGTTACTTTGTCACCCCCTAATCGTGCCTATATGCGAGAATATATAGGCATCGATACATACAGGAGTGATCAAATTAACCTACTCAATTGGGACGTGAGTGCTTCAATCTGGGTTCTTGATTGATGGCTAAAGAAGGATATTTTAGGTTACGTGTGGTGACGACTGTCTCGCAATCAAAGGAGTCAGTACCATATCACCGTCACTAATTAATAAGCCTGACATTGGACCAGAACACCACAAATTTAGTTGTTCGAAACGCCACCTGTCGCGGTGGTAATGGTGTCGCATTCGGGTCCTTGGGTCAATACGTGCAGTTTGTAAGTCATTTCGCCCAATAACCCAACATTACCCTTTGCTCAGTTACAATTCCTTGATAGAATGACATCGTTCAAAATGTTCTGATGGAGGACGTAACGGTAATGATTTTTGCTTATAAAAAATGAAATGCATTCTGACATTAGTGAGCAGATGACCCGAATCAACACAACTATTCAACCGGGTATGAAAAATGGCGTTAGTTTTCAAATCATTTTTTACAGCCTCCAGACGTAATGACCCTTTCGACCATTAGATATACTTTAAATCATGGACGGGTACAGTCAACGGTTCCCCACCATCAGGTGGTGGCGGCGGCGGAGGTAGGCATTTTACTTCGATTGATAATGCATCACAATAAAATTCTCCCATAGGCTTTGTTAATAACATCACAATGCGGAGGATTACCCTTGACCGCGTTGACCGACCGGTCCATCTTTACCAGACAAACGGGGGACACTCGTAAGTATCTCCCTCATCCGAATAAATAATTGCTCTTACCACTGGCTCCCATCCCACAACATTGATTATCCGACGCAGGGCTGACGCACCGTCGAAACTGCGATTCAGCAATCTTAATTTCGATGAATGGACCGGCACAGCAACAACGAGCAACAGTACGTTCTATTGGGCGATAATACAAAGAGCAATTGATTATATCCATTCACTTAGTCGTAGACATTGAATGCAGCGCTGGTGCTCCTTGCCCTGGCATGACGTTCACTGACTTCAACATTGTACCTCCAACGGGATCTTCTCCGTCATTCATATGTAAAAATGTCGCCAGTGAATCTGGTCTACCTGGTATGTTGTTAGACTGCCTTCAAAATCCTCCGAGCTAATTGGCATGTTTAGTGTGCTCTGCGAGTGGTCATTGATCGTTGAAGACATTAAACTGCCCAGCATGAATTCTTTCATCCGGCTGTTTGACATGTCGATAAGATCTCCATATGGATATTTATTGCACCTATCCGGTGGTCTCTGGCGGAATCCATACTCGATTTCCGCACAGGCTAAAATCAAATGTTACAAATATCAATGATCAAATGCATATAGTTAGTGAAGGCGAAAACCATGCGTGCATGCGCCATCGCTGTTGTTCCTGAGGCGTAAATGAAGAGAGGCACGCACTTTTTGGATATCACTGCAGTACAATTTTCTACCGATCCCTTCCTGTACGCTGATATAAAGAACCAGTTTAACTTTACGCGGAAGGAAAATTTCAACCTCACGTTGACACTTCCTACGACGAACCCCAATGTCGTAGGATTATTCACAGCAAAACACCATCAATTCGGTCATGATCGGATTCTCTAACAAATACATATTATCTTATGTACATATCCCGCCGCGGTTGTCATTTTAATCACTTAAGAACCTAAACGCTCCAAGGAACATAGCTGTTTTGTGGCAATGATTGCAGTTCTTGGACGACGTCAGAGTTTGGCGTCGCGGTGCGGTTCTCCAGTTCATTCGCATCTTTCTGGGGCTTTCTCCAGAAGCACCATGTCCAGAAGACATCCTAAATCGCGATATTTTTTAATGTGAGCAATATACATCGATCAAGCTATCTTTAGAGTCTCTTACTCTGCGGGTTCCAAAAACCAGAAATGTTACCAGCGGCACTGATGAACATTGATCAATATATGGACGGAACGCATATAAAAATCTGAAGACATACATGCAGCTTGAATGAAATATGGGAAGACATTTAATTTCATAAGGGTGAATGCGATGCATGCACTATTTACTTAAGTGGTCAATAAACAGAGGGACACTATCCAGGTATATGGCCACTTACACCAAAACCACAATTGCTAAACCGCTGAATACGCCAATCCGGATAATCATGGATAAAGCGGGTCGATTTTCTTGACTGTTTTCTCTCCATATCCGCATGAGACGAAGAGCCTTGGTGAACACGAGAGCTGAACAGATGTCGGCGTCTCAGCCTCGAGTTTCACTTGAGGGAACATGCACTGTACCTTCCAATATCAATGTAATCAGTATACAGGCCCCAGCGAAGATTGGTACGATATAAAACCTTGAGAGGAAATTAGGCATGTGAAAATGTAATTTATGTGAGCTTACAGAGGTTGATACGAGATAGTGCAGTAATATGCATGTGACCGAACGAGCAGGTCGGGTCGTTGCACCACAACCTACAATGTGACCGATGAAGATAACTTTATATGGATAAATAGAGAATAAATAGCCTTACGACGGCCGAAAATATCGAAAATGCTATAAATGCGACATACGGCGCTGCGATCATCTGGAAAAGAATTAATATCAAGTTCGTTGCTTATAAGTTCTATGTTCCAATGTGCGTACAATAATAACCGTGGCATTGTGGTTTCTGGCCGCCCAGACATTTCCCGAACGTCGAAGGCCACTCCAGACTTGAAAGATAAGTACGGCATACGATGTTGCAGTCCTGGAATTAAAATATTAGTAAACCGTGGAAGGATATCAAGGCAATGCTTTTTACATTGGTACTACTCCATGCACCAGGATTCCCTGCATGGTACAGACATTCCGCCCCCATCCCAAGATGTCTTCTTGTCTGTCATATACTCTAAAAATTTAATCAGCAACGAAGCTTCCAACGAGGTAAAATCCAAACGTCAAGCAGTAGATTATGCTGTACACAATCCAAGTAATGCAGAAATTAATCAATGCAGGATGTGCGACCACCTGCATCTTGTTTGAGAGTACCAGCATAGTTCCAACAAACAGTGGTAGGGCAACCTGGCCGCCAACTATCTGGAGGGTGATTAGGAGCGGACCGATCTGCTTGACGCTTTGTTCGACCAGCGTGGAATTTTCTGCATCATCTCACAGGTTAATGGACAATGTAATTGAGAAGTAGTCTGGCGCACCACTACGGACATTGAGGTACATCTCGTCCGGATTCATTTCGATTTCATAACCAGATGAAGTGAAGGAAGAAAGGAGGGAGAGGGAGGTTAGACAAAGCTACAACAAAGAATATTTCAGTTGCCAGTTGAGCGCTCCAACACACATCCATTGATATTGATCTTACGTAGTGATAGTGATTCGTCGGCCCACCATGTTCGTCTTAAACTGTATTCGTCTAACTCCTATATGATGTGAGACAGACGCAAAGTTCTGGGGAAACAAAGTGTGAACATTCAGATATTTCGAAACACAGCCCCAGTGTTGGGCGATCCAGAGGGGGTTCAAGAAATGCGATTATTCTGGAAATCTTCAGGATAAGCGCCCATGATTTGGCGCTCCGCGACGAGTGCCGATTGGCGGCTTTGGTGATTCTTGCGTACGTTTCCTTTACCACCAAGACGGTGCGTCACGATCTCGAGATCGCACCATCATGTTGGAACATCAAGTTTTGGTGTTTTTTCTTGATCTGTGACAATTCAGCCTACGGTTTCTTGGTCGTGATAAGTTTATACGTGCGGTGCCATGCATCACTTCGGAACACACGCATTATTTGTGAAACATCAAATTTTCACTAGTGCTCTTGAAAAATCCCAGACCATCATCTGGACCCACAGATCCGGCAGAACCTTACTGTACCTTTGCAAGTCCAGCTCCGCTTGGATTATGCCAATGGGGAGGATCAATCTTGGGTGATGTATACTGGGTTAACCAACGAAGGAAGCACCGCAACGCATTTCGCAGACTCTTCAATGTGGTGTCTAAAATAAAATGCAACATGTAACACCAAGAGATCGCTGGTGCTCTCAGGGGATCGAAAATATGGGTTGGATCAAGGAATATCAACAAATGCACAGGCGGCCCATGGGAGTACTTCGCCACGGTCTGTGACACCCTGGACATACAATCGCACCTTTGCGCCTCCCGTTCCCATCGTGATCGTGCCCCTTTCCACTTCAAAGCAGTATTGCACGCCAGTCATCCCTGTGGTGCCAATAAACCCTGCATTCTCCGGAGAAAACACCCCGCCTGCCTCGCACACCTGTGCGTATATGTTAAAATACGAGAACGACGGGAACCACCCACTCGCATGGTCAATCATCCAAGCAGGCTTTGGATCCTCGCTCGAACCAATATTAATTGGTCCAATGGGCGTAAAGGAGGCGCATATGTCCCACGTGAGTTTTCGCGAACCATCTGCTTCAGGGCCACTGATGTCTGCCCAGAGAATACGGGGTTGGAAGGCGGTCGTGTCTGCTGGCGGCGTGGCGTATACTGCAACCTGTCCAATCTGAATGGTTACTTCTTGTGTACTGGTCGGATCTTCTGGGGCAATGCCGACAACAATGCCGATCTCACCACCAAGGGACGCGCGGCTCAGTCGGGATGCTGGCATGAATGTCACACCTGTCCTTGACCACCCGAAGGGTAGATCAGAAATGTTGTCGTTCTGGGGAATCGGCTGAACGTCTAAATCAGAACCCGGCTTGCCAGTCTCTTTGACTGAGAGGCCGAGATCAACATCCGCGCCTGGCGATACAATCTTGTACACAATGATGGCGTCGTAAGATATCCCCGGTGTTAGCGCCAGTGATTGGATGGGAATCCAGAGATATCTGAAGGCAGCATCCTCCGTGTCCGACCCATTGATCGTCAGAGTCAGGCGTAATGACGAGCCTCCCGTCCATGCGTCTCGAAAATCTAGAGCAGTCGTACCTTCCGGTGGAGATTCTTCGTGTTGGTCGCCTTCCCAATGAACATCCGGACGTGGCCATACGAGATCTCCGAGAGAAGTCTGCTTATCAATGTCCGTCCAACCACTCTCCACTTGCAATACACTTCGCCCTTCAACAAACCACGCATGTCCCACTCCCGGACAAAATGTCAGAAGCAGTGGGAGTACAACAGGATCAGGAGGCAGTTGGCGCACAAAGAATGAACTGAGAGGTTTAAAAATGGCGTGGTCGCATGGAGGTTCTCCGGCGCGTTGTGGACGATTTTCTGCAACCGTAGTTGGGACGTGATCGTCAGCGCGCGACGGACCGAGCCACAGGAGGCGTTCATACGCCCACCAAGCATCCCAATCGAAACCGGGTTTGTCTTGCTCGCTCTCCCATGTCCACGCTGGACCAAAGACAGCGACGCTGAGCCCAAGGAACTGCGGATCAGCATGTTCTATGGCCTTAAACGAACCAAATCCGCCCCCGCCGTGCGACCCGCGACCCCACACGTCTACGCCGATGAAGATGTCTTGAAGTGTTTTTGGTTTGGCTTGCAGTAGTTCAGGAGGGAGGCTTAAGAGGTATTGAGCGCAAAGGGATGGGAAGTGAGTCGGCCAAGTGTAGTTCGTGAAGAAAGAAGTGGACGACAGAAAAAAGGGCAGGTTCAGACTGTTTAGTCTGTCCTGCCATCGTAGTTGTCCGGTAATAATGACGCTGTCGTACCTGGTGCATTGGTTTGTACCGAAAGTCCGAGTGCGAGATGGAGAATCCTTACCAAATAGCCTGAGAGTGCGATCCAACTCTACGCTTGAGTTGCGAGTCAAGAATCGTAATCCAAGCGTCCAACGCTCTCATCTGTTCAGGACCGCCTCTAAGGGGACACTCGAAATTGAGCAGATACCCATCAAATCCTCTTTCTACGGCCAGCTCAGCGAGTAATCGCGCATAATGAGGAGACAGAGGTAGTGTGTGCGCTGAAGATGGTTCTGCGGGTCCGGTAGTGGACTTTGGTAACTTTCCCACCAGAAGTCGGAGACAGTCCTCTTCGCCGGATCCTTCGAAAATTCTGTAGTATAAATTCATTGATATATAATGCGGATAAATTTGGTATTGGAGTAGACGTACAGCGTGCCGAGCATTTTAACGCCTTGGCGGTGGGCGGCGTTGATCCATCCGGGAGGTGGGACGGTGACGGCATGGTGTGAAAAACTGATTCGACTAATGAGCAAGAAAACTTGAGCAGTATGCGATCAGTGCTCACTAAATAAATGTATCACAGCGGTCCCAAAAATTGAATGTATAACACAGTGACAAGGGATCCTCTGTGTAGCCTCCCTATTGAAATTTTTTAAATCCATCCAGCACATGTATACCACTTGAAGACACCTTATAATCGTGGCACACCTTGACGAAATCAGACAATGCGCAATTCACCTGAACAAGCGGATTCGAATCACCAATAGCTTCCCCTTTCCCACAGCATCCAAATCCCCAATGCTGCTTCTGGGGTGGTATTGCAACACCCCGTCGAAGGTTTGACGTGGCGTAGTTGACCAGTCGTCCAACTCGGCGAGGGATTTGAAGTAAGGAGCGCTGTCCTTCCGAAGAGACTTGTTTCCAACTTTCAGTGGCATTGTTTAAAGAGGATCGATATCTTGCTCTGTTGCTCCTTATCTAGCGGAGGATGGTCCAACCATTGATTGACGATGCAATGTAGCAATGCTCTAATCGATAGCGGAACTGCAAACTAATGTTATTTTGCTTCGATTTTCAGTTATTTTTCGCCCCCTCACATGAAATGAGGCGATAGATATGTGTAGCTTCTGGGCTGAAGCAGTTTGTTTGAGATTTCTGCAGATGCTGAGGTTGATCACGGCTGGCGGAAGTAGAGGTCGCTTCCGAATTCCGACGGATGCCCGAAGTCCCGACTCCAACCACATGCAAATTTTTTATCCTTTCCCCTCACCAGCAATCCCAGCTGAAACAGACGAGAAGAGTTGAAGATAACGGTGGATGGCGACGAAAGATGATGTTACTATAGGAATTCTAGGTATGTGTTGCTAAATGACTGGAGACGATAATGATATATGCTGATGAAGATTATTCTCTGACAGCGATGCAAGGTGCCTTCGCCGAACACCAAGTAATACTGCAGAAATTATCTATCAAACGAAAGGTCGTCACTACACTTGTCCGAACAATGGACGACCTAGAACGTTGTGATGCTCTTATCATCCCAGGCGGAGGTCCGTTCCATCGTTCGAAACTTTAAACATATTCCATAATCCTTATTGTGCACTACATACAGAATCCACGACGATAGCCCTTCTGGCTCGCCTGGCTGGGTTGTTGGAACCCTTGCGTGCATTTGTGCGCAAGAAGCCTGTGTGGGGCACTTGTGCTGGTGCTATCCTGCTATCGAGTTCCGTGGAAGGCGCGAAGAAAGGCGGACAGGAGCTTCTTGGTGGGATATCTGTTACGACCGCCAGGAATGGATGGGGATCTCAGGTGAGCCATTTTTCATAGGAGACGTATCCTTCCTGGAGGCTCATTCTTCGTTTTCTGACCAGGTTGAATCATTCGAGGCGGCTTTGAATGTAGACGGTCTGCGCGATTCGTTAAAGCCTTTCACAGGAGTTTTCATTCGTGCACCTGTAAGTCTTGTCTCAGGCTATGGATGCTGTACCGTGACACTGGATGCACTGGGTGAATTTTCTGTGGAATCATCGTTGGAAATTTGGCGGGTTGGCACCATTTTTTCAAAAGTGTCCTAATGTGGACGAAAGAGCTCATGTGGTCTATGCACTGGATTTTCCAAACACATTTGGGTGGACATAACCATGCATGTAGCGATAAGCGTGTCACTTTCTTCGTGACTTTACATTGTCATCCCCGTCATCACGCTCATTTTGTGTTCGCAGGTTATTCTATCTATCTCACCAACGGCACTAGAGCCCCCAGTCCAAGTCATCGCGCGATTGTCCACGGAGCTTCTCCCAAAGAACCAGACACTTATACCTGCTGATGAGGACAACACTGATCCGCGAGATACACGCTGCGTTGTTGCATTGCGGCAAGGCCACCACCTGCTCACCACGTTCCACCCGGAACTGACTCGTGACGACCGCTTCCACGAATATTTTGTCCGCGAATGTGTACTCCCGTCGCTGATTTGACTAGATTTGTCCATAGAGGCGTTTGTCGAACCAATTTAGTTTATTGGATTATTTGTGGAATTTGCACATGTTTGGTCTGCAATATAAATTTCGACTTAGCGAAAGGAACACATCTTGGAAGTGAACCACAAACTCAACAACGGTCTGCTCGCAATTTCCGACGTCTGAGGCCACAGGGAATGAATAGTCTGCTCCAAGCACACTTGCAACCTGAATCCACCAAAGTCAAGCCAGAACCAGACAACGAAAGCTCGTCGCAACTGAAACTCGCGTCGCCAACGACTCCTGCGTCCGAATGGGACGCGCTGCGTGAAAAGCTGCGTGAACAGCCCCACGACACCGACTTGTGGAACAGACTGGTCGACAGAGCCGAAGAATCTGGCGACATCGACAAAATCAAGCAGGCCTATGAAGCGGTGCTTGAAAAGTATCCCAATACCGTTCGTTACTCTCTTCTGCAGCGTGCCCATGTGCTTCAAGTCGAATTGATGTACCGTGTGTGAAGTCGTCTGTCCAGATCGCATATTTGAACCACTTCCTCACCAACCCCACCACCTTCCCGTACGCGGAGTCGCTGTTTGCTCGATTCTTAAGGACATCGCCATCCGTGGATCTATGGAAATTCTACATCGTCTACGTGAGGTCTGTCATTGCTTAATTTTCCTTTCAAACACTCGTTTCCGTGATCTGAAAAGGCCACCCGTTAGGCGCGTAAACTCAGGGCCTGCGACGCGTGACATTGTTCGAAAGGCATACGAATTCGCACTCAGTCACGTTGGCCAGGACAAAGATAGCGGGGAAATATGGAGCGACTACATTGCATTTCTGAAATCCGGAGAGGTGAAGTTACATCAGTGATCAGTGTGATCTAAATTGTTGCTGAAAGAAGATTAGGCCAGTACGACGTGGGAAGAGCAGCAAAAGATGGACGCTCTTCGCAAGGTTTATCATCGCGCTGTACAGATTCCTCTTGAAAATGTCGAGGTACTGTGGAAGGAGTTGGATGCCTTTGAAATGGGCCTGAACAAGATCACGGTATGTAGACGCTATCTCTGCCCCGTACTCAAACTAACTGCGATTGTTCATCACAGGCGAAGAAATTCCTTCAGGACCTGACCCCCTCACACATGACTGCGCGGACCAACCTGCGGGAGTTACGCAAGCATCTAGCCCCTCTCTTCCCACCCCCACCTGCCTCAAACTCGACACGCCCACTGCTTCAACTTTCGAAGAAACCGACTTTCAGCAACGCCGAACGCGCTCTTGTTGGCTCGTGGAGAGCATACCTCAAATGGGAGGAGTCGAACCCATTAGAGATCGAAGATAAGGGTGTCTTAAATGCTAGGCTGCAAGGCGTGTACCGAAAGGCAGTTGTGAAGATGCGTTTCTATCCTGAGATTTGGTATGTTGCCTTACGAAAGAGGAAGGCGTGACTGATGACTGATGTGGTGGTATTTAGGTACCTTGCTTATATATGGACAAACGGTGCTGGCAAGCAGGAGGAGGCACTCGGCATTCTGAAAGCTGGAATCGAAGCTAATCCATCGAGGTAAGTCAAACTGAAAACTCATGCGTACTTTCCACTCAAGTCCTTGCAGCTTCTTGCTCAACTTCGCATACGCCGAACATCAAGAGTCGGCGAAGAACAATGCTGAGGTACACGCGACGTACGAGAAACTGGTGCGGGTTCTGTCAGAGGAACTCGAGCGTATCGAAGCGCGTGAGGCTGCCGCAAATGCTTCGTTTTCCTCCGACAACACCGATCCCTCGACATCATCAAAAACCGAAGTGCCGGCCGCGCATGGTCAGACACCAGCCAAGGCGCCAACGCCAACGAACGCGCCGGAGGACAATGCGAACGCTAACGGCAAAGACACTTCTATAGCCCAGAACGGCGAGGCGAAGGACAAGGAAAAGGAGAAAGAGAAACCGAAGTCAAAGGAACTGATCGATAGGAAGCAGGAGTTCGGGCTGGTGTATATCATGTACATTCGATTTGCGTTGCGGACCGAGGGCGTGGACGCGTCGCGCGCTGCGTTTTTAAAGGCGAGGAAAGAGAAGTGGACGCCATGGGAAGTTTTCGAGGCTGCGGGTGAGTAGCGGTTCTTGATCAACTTATTATAATCTCTTAAGGCTGATTGATTATGCGCAGCACTCATGGAATACCACGTTGCGAAGCGGCTTGACATCGCAAGCAAGGTGTTTATCCTTGCGCACCAGCGCTTTCCCGATGAAATTGATTTCGTTATGCGCTATTTGGGTTTCCTCATGTCGGTGAATGATGAGAACAGTAAGCCTATCATACATGGCATCAGTCGAAACTGTCATTCTTATATCCTCTTTTTCCTAGATGCCCGTGCGCTGTTTGAGCGCGCCGTGACAAATTTTACACCCGATAAGGCTCGTCCTCTATGGGACCGATGGGCGAGGTATGAGTACCAGTATGGCAGCTTGGAGGCCGCGCAGAAGCTTGAAAAGCGCATGTCTGAGATATACCCCAATGGTACGTCGGTCTGAGGTGACCTTAACCCTTATCATGGTTGAGTTACTAATGTGTACAACGACACCAGACATGACAATCAAGCGTTTCGCACAACGTCACACGTACCTAAACATCGACGCCATCGCGAACCGCGACCTCGGGCTTGCGATGCTCAACAACTCGCGCAACCTGGGAATCGGACGCACTGAGACGCTCTCATTTAACTCGAATTCCCAGCCATCATCCGGGATGCAGTCGTCTCAGTCCCAAATCATTGGTGGTAGTGGCCTGGCGAAGAGACCGCCGTCGCCTGAGCGATCGCGTCGTGGTGACGATCAGCAACGATCGGGAGACTATGGTCCACCGCATAAGAAATCGCGTCCGATGTCCCCGCCACCACCACCGCTGCGCGATAGGGATCGTGACCGGGACCGTGATCGATGGGAGCCGCCGCCGCCGAAGGGAAGGAGATATGGGAGTCCCATGTATGACAGGGACCGCGAAAGAGAACGAGACCGCTCGCCCATCCGACGTCCAGAGAAAGAGCGCGAGGAGCCGGAGAAGCCGCCTATCCCGCAGGTGCTATCGTGGTTCCTCGGGACGCTGCAACCCCCGACCTCGTTTGACGGTGCGTTTCTATTTGTGCGCATGTTCGTTATTTCAGTTTGTTGACGTGGTGTATCTACATTTAGGGCCGAAGTTCCGTGTGGATGATCTGATGCAGGTATTCCGAAACGCTGTCATTCCTGGTAATCCTCGGCCGAGATCACCCCCGCCCCCACCTCGTAATGGTATGTATCTCTCTGAACATCTCAGTATCACCATGCTTATGCTTCTGCACCAGTTCGTCCGCCGCCTGATTATGGGCCGTATCAAGGACCCAGTGGTCGGGGAGGGCGCAGGTACTAATATCCCACAGAAGTCTCTGAGTCAAGGGCAACATTTTCATTACCGTACATATATCTGCGACAAGTCCACTTGTTCCATTTCCGACTAGCCCGTGTACAGTGGGTTCGGGTTGGATTTGCGTTTGGTTTGTAGCATGATCGGATATTTCGAGTTAGCACGATGGCTTCGACAGATGAATGTGTGCAGTTTTGCGACCATTGCGCAGCGAGAGTGCCGAGTTTGCTCCTGAATTTCGTATTTTGCGTACCACTCAGTAGCGGAATCAGAAGCCAGGCTTCAAATTCGTACAAGTTACACATATTTACTTGACAGAAAAAGAACACATTATTCGTGCATTTCAACATCTGTTTCTGTATCCATCGTCACATCACCTTCACTCACGGTCGGAATATCCTCGTCCCCGTCATCCTCTTCATCTCCAAACGAATAGTGTTCCACTACGCCGTCTCCATGAGGAGAGGGGATCTCAGTCCACTCACTATTATCTTTCCTCCGGAGCCAACGACCTTTGACGCGGCATTTCTTACCGGCGAAAGAGATTCCAAACTCATACACCATTTCAACATGCAATGGTAGATGACTCCGATAATTTCTTGTGTTGAGCTGCTCCATCGCTTCGTTGACGGAGGTTTCCAAATCACTGATGAGTTTTTGGTCGGTCTTGCGTTTCCGTCGTGTATTCTTGGCTGTCTTTGCATAGACAGTGACACGTTTGAGCTCAAATATGAACCCAATGATTTTCGTGATGTCGCGGGGGGTGATGGTAATATCAGCACGTCCTGCGCCGGCCTCTTGCTCCATCTGAACATAGAATGCTCCACCGATCTTCGCAAACAGCAACCCAAACAGAAGTGCTTGGTAAACCTTTTCTTTATGGCCGCCAGCCACAAAGTATGAGAGATTTCGGCCAAGAAAGCCGGTCAAAGATGATTGGAGCACAACGGGATCACCATTAAAAATGGCTCCTATGAGTGGATCCAAGTCCCGCTCAGGTATCTGCATGTCTGTTGATAGATAACGGTGGATCCATTTGTCCCATTCTGATCGGACTTCTTCGTTTGGTATTTGAAATTTTGATGGTAAACCCTATGAGACACAAATTAGAAAGGTTTTTGTAACAGTCTCCATCTGTGAGTGCTCACACCATCTTCTGAAAATTCTGCTACTGACAAATAACCAGAATAATATAGCAAACCCCAAATAGCTGGCTCTGTGATCTTATCCAGACTGACCAAGAAAATATCAGTACAAAAAGTGATAAGAAAAATTGAAGGAGCTAATTACTCTCGAATTGATAATTGCTCATCAATAGTAAGAGAAACAGATTCTCTCGCTACCAGGCTGGTGACATTATCCCGAAAGGCTTTCGAAGTTTTCCATAGCTGCCTTTCCAGCATAGGATCATACCCTAGATTTCACTGATTGAGATTGAGTCAATGGCCAATGAAAATGAAGCTTGCCAGTATCCGTCCAAAAATTTCTAACGGCATTCTTTGTAATAGCTTGCACAATGGACCAAGGATTAAACAGGAGGACAGGACCACCTGTTTGCCGGAATGCTTTGTATGAATTGTAATGCTTTTGCAAAGTATCTATAGACAAAGGCTTATAATGGTGATATTAGACATGCAATATTTATTTGTGAATCCACGTACTTCACGTTTTCCATTCTTTGCGACAGACTCCTCCAGCAAGAGGTCAACCTCTCCTCTTGTGAAGAGGAAACTTGTTGCATATGCATCGTCCTGTGCGTGCATGGAGAATACCTGGTGGTATTAAACTGTTAATGGATGAAAGCACAAGCAGTGCTTGCTGACCTCTATGTGATTCAGTCCTGACATCCAGCCGGACTTTGCAACTCTTGCGATCCCAACCATCAAGCAACCTCGGACCGCCGTATTGCTCTAAAAATAATTTTATATTTAGCTAGTTTGCAAGAATGTGTTGGTACCCATACCTTAAGCAACTCTGAAAAAACAATACCAAAAAACACATTGACCTAGACGACAAGAAAAGACATGAGTGACAAAATATTCCAAAACTCAATGTGATCATATACCTGAGTTGTATACTTATGTTCAATCGAAGCTGATGTTGGCGCATCGTATTCGTCTATGAGCACCAGAACGGAATGGTCATAAGCATCCCGGAGTACTTCCGATAGGAAGACCAAAGCTACTCCGAGCTGCCTTGGCTGAGAAAATTCCCCGTTCAAATAACGCATGAACTTAGCAGCATGCTTATGAGGTAGTTCTTTCCCATGACCCCTCATTAAATCTAGGTGACATGTGAATTGTCGTTCGATTAGGGTCTGAAAAGTTCCTAGCATCTCCTCGAAGGTTGTTCCTCGAATATTCTTGGTACCAATGATTAGTGGCTAAGGCTGGCGGATGAGGGTTGCTTACTTTGAGATCCAGGTCAATGACTGGATATTTCATATGATGTTCATCAATAAGTTTCTGGTGCTGAGGTTCGTAGATGAAAGTGTCTTGGAAGTACTCGTGTGTTGTGTGCGCCTCCGAAGGATTCTGGTATGCCATAAAAGCCCTTCATTATTGACATATCATCAGCCGAATGCAACGGATTTAAGGCTGGTCTTACTTCAGTATACTGAGTGTGAAAGTCTTTCCGCATCGTCTGGGGCGGAGGACAAGGTGAAAGCCGGGCGCCTCGGTCCTTAAAAAGGCTGAAACGACCGACGTCTTATCAATGACGCTCTCCTTGTACTTTCTCGCGTCAATGTAACGTTGGGAAGCTGTTGTTAACCTTCCGTGAAACAATTTCGCGGTGCCATCCTCGCTGACACTGGACGACGAATTGGACGCCTGCATAGTTGGCGCTAAAGGGTGTTCTTGCACGTGACTGTTTCATCGACTCGGAAAAGTGAGACGTCGACCAACGTCGTCAGTCACGTCGTCTTCGTACCCAGTCGGATATTTGAAGCACTTCCTCACCAACATCCTCTTCTCATTCGCTGAGTCACTGATTGCTCAATCCTCAAGGACACACTGTGGACCTATGGAAATTCTGCATCGTCTACCTGAGGTCTGTCACTGCTCGATTGTACCTCAAACTCTAGTTTCCGTGATCTAAAAGGCTGGCGCGTAAACTCAGGGCTTCCAACGGTTTGAAAGGCATACGAGTTCGCTCTCAGTGATGCAGTCACGTCGGCCAGGTCAAAGATAGCGGAGAAATATGGAGCGACTACACTGCGTTCCTAAAATCCAGAGAGGTGACGTTTTTTGGTGATTAGTGCGATCATGAATTGTTACTGAAAGAAGATTAGGCCAGTACGACGTGGGAAGAGCAGCAAAAGATGGACGCCCTTCGGAAGGTGTATCATCGTGCTGTGCAGATTCCTCTCGAAAATGTCGAGGTACTGTGGAAGGAACTGGATGCCTTTGAAATGGGTCTGAACAAGATCACGGTAAACATGTGCTATCTCCGTCCTGTACTCAAACTAACTGCGATTGTTGATCGCAGGCGAAGAAATTCCTTCAGGACCTGACTCCCTCACAAATGACTGCGCGGACCGCACTGCGGGATTTACGCAAACATCTAGCCCCTCTCTTCCCACCCCCACCTGCCTCGAGCTCAACCCGCCCACAGCTTCAACTTTCACAGAAACCGTTTTTCAGCAATGCCGAACGTGCTCTTGTCGGCGCGGGGATAGCGAAAGCATCGCGAACCGCGACCTCGGCCTGGCCATGCTCAACAACTCGCGCAACCTGGGCCTCGGACGCACCGAGACGCTCTCGGTCAACTCGAACTCCCAGCCGTCATCCGGAATGCAGTCCCAGTCACAGATTATTGGTGGTAGCGGCCTGGCGAAAAGACCGTCGTCGCCCGAACGACCGCGTCGTGACGAACCACAGCGTGGAGACTACGGTCCATCGCATAAGAAATCGCGTCCGCTGTCCCCGCCACCGCCGCCGTTGCGCGACAGTGATCGTGACCGGGACCGGGATCGATGGGATCCGCCCCCGCCGAAGGGGAGGAGATATGGGAGTCCCATGTATGACAGGGACCGCGAACGGGACCGCGACCGCTCGCCGATGCGACGTCCGGAGAAAGAGCGCGAGGAGCCAGAGAAGCCGCCTATCCCGCAGGTGCTATCGTGGTTCCTCGGGACGCTGCAACCCCCGACCTCGTTTGACGGTGCGTTTTCTTTACTTGCGCGCATCTTCGTTGTTTTAGGTTGTTGACCTTGTGGATTTATATTTAGGGCCGAAGTTCCGTGTAGATGATCTGATGCAGGTGTTCCGCAACGCTGTCATCCCTAGTAATCCTCGGCTGAGATCGCCTCCACCCCCGCCTCGTAACGGTATGTGTCTCTTCTAACCACATCATTATTACCATACTTATACTTCTCCACTAGTTCGCCCGCCGCTTGATTACGGACCGTATCAGGGACCAAGTGGTCGGGGTGGGCGTAGGTACTAAATAAAACCCTCAGAAGTCTTTTCATCAAGAGTCACCTTATTTACTGTACATTCATCATTCATGCTTCTACGGCAATGTCTTGGACGATACAGCCCGAACCTTCACGTTGAATAATTCTTGTAATACATTTTTACTTTGATCTGTGGTGTACATGGTTCTTGAACAGTGCACGGTCCTGACCCTTGATGGCGAATTTCATACGAATGAAAATGACATTACTATACTATCTTGCGAGGTATGGATATATGTCATAATGTACAAGTCCAAGTAAGCGCCGTGCTTTATCAATGAAATGTCCATGCTAGCAAATTACGAAAATCCCCACGTTAACTACATCATGATACGAGCTGGCGGAATGTGAGAGATATACGACCTTCCTTGATTTTAGGCTCTTTGGGGATTTCGTGCTAAGGGTCGCCCAAGTTTCAAAATGTGCGGGACATCAATCGGAATATGGGGACTTGCCTTCCACAGATCTTGCGTCGCTCCTTTCATAATCAATAAACTCCCGTTACCTAGTACCCATCTTCTGGCCACCACTCCTAGACGTGGTTTTGTTGGCGTCATGATGAAGGTCCGTTCGGCACCAAGGCTCAGGCTCACTATCACCTGCAAAATGCTGAAATTAATTTTACTCCTATCAGAAGCATCCATTGACCGAATACCTTGTTTTCCTTCGTATCTCGGTGCTTCCCTATGTACTCAGATCCTGAGTCGTAGCGATTCAGCATGACGTGATTGAACGATTCGTTTAGCCTCTCGGTAACTTTCTTTTCTATTTCGTCGAGAAGTGGCGGGTAGTCAAAATGAAGATCCACAGTGTGACCAGAATATTTCATGGTGCTGTTCTTATCCCTGGCATACACTATTTCCCGTTAGTTAAAACGAATTGCCAGTGTGTCGACGAGAGTGATCAGCAGACAAACCAGCGATGGATCGACTTTGGGATACCTTCTTTCCGTACACCTTCAGTTTGGGATGATACCCTAATTAAAAAATTATCATATTCCGCAAAAATAAAACAACAAGAGACAGTTACATGGGCAAACGGTCAATAATGCGTGATACCATTGGTTTGCCTGGTCTTTAGGCACGAACTACTCAGTAGCATGCGTTCAAACTCACTCAACGCTCTGGAAAATTCTATGCTTACGTTAGGGATGTAGTACACTTCACCA
Source organism: Rickenella mellea (assembly GCA_004355085.1). Lineage (NCBI taxonomy): Eukaryota > Fungi > Basidiomycota > Agaricomycetes > Hymenochaetales > Rickenellaceae > Rickenella > Rickenella mellea. The sequence continues at coordinate 11,001 of ML170218.1, read as the reverse complement.
CCATCAATCTCAGGTTTGAGGAACAGGGAAAGGTCATTATCAGAACCACTGGATCCTTCGACAATATTTTGAGGAGCGTCAGAGTCAGTAGATTTAACGTTCATTTGTTCAGCTAAGTTGTCATTGGCATGGGCTTCCTTCTCTTTAAACTGTTTGCGCTTTTTCGCAGGCTCAGCAGGCCGTTCATTGTGGTCAAGTTCATTCTTTCGTTTCGAGCCCGAACTAGTTGAGGGCATTAGTTGTGGTGGTAAAAGTTAGAGTCACGAAATTATGCACAGCCACATCACCGTGCCGAAGCGCAACTCTTACCTGAAATTGACCGACGCTTCGTGAAATTATGCCTCCTCGACTTAACAAACGCCAGCAACGTGAACAAGAAGAATTATTATCTCTCGGAGGGCCATCGCAACCCCATGAAATTGAACCGGTCATCCATGAAGCAGGTGGAAGTTCACCACGTCGTGCCACGAACTCGATCAGCGTTGCCACCGGATTTGCTGCTGTACGCCAGTACTGTTAAGTTGCTTTCATAAGATATAATGTGCATTTCTTGCTAGTTGGCACAGGAATCCGATGAAAATGACGAAAGTATGGAAGAATCGGATGTACAGGAGAAGGTGACAAATGCGAAGAAGGCACGTACGTCCCTATATTCTGTTATCTTTGCACGTTGAATCCATACGCATTTAGTCTAAGAAGAAGAAGAAAAAGGACACCTCGGCTGGTGCAAAAAAGCACGAGTCTCCTGCACCCCAAGAGATTCCATCATCTGGTAGCAAGGGAGTTGCACCACCAACGACTGAAACACCACCGTCGAAGAAAGTAAAGGGCAAAAGAAAGGCCAAGAAAGATGAGTTAGACGAAGTGGACAAGGCTCTTGCAGAACTCTCGATGAAGTACGCCTGATTATGAGCCAATTTGTGACCATGACGTTTGACAGCGAATTTTAGACATCCTGAGTACAAGACCGTATCTTCATCGTCAAACACAGCGCAGTCGCCAAAATCTAAAAGACAGAACTCCCTTCTCGCTGTCTCCTTACAACACCTCGATTCAGAGGCTGAGATGCGGAAATTCTTTGGTGCTAAAGTTGTCAGTCCCTCACGGCTGTTTCATCCAACAAATTCATAACATATTACATTGACACAGATCAGCGCCTCGAAAGCGGAGACAAAACTCCCCAGGGGTGCCCGCGCAGCGACACAACATTTGAAGTCGAATCTCACCAAACCGCAACCAACATGGTGGTCTGCATCGCAGCGGGAAGGTCTTTCCATTCGGCCGTTAACCGAAGACGAAACGGATTCGAAAATGAATCTCGGAGGCGTTGTGGAAAGTGGAGAAAAATGGTGGACTGTGGAATATTCTCAGCGTTATCGAAGTATCACCAAGGCATTCATGGGTGCAGTTTCGTCAGGAGGTCTGTCTGATATCTCATTCTGAGTATGTAAAAGGTATTCCGACTAATTTGACATAGATCCGGAGCAGTTTTGGCGTATATTATCCAAGTTGCCGTGGCATGCAGACACGCTTTTGCAGATGTCTGAAGTATTCCGTCATCGCGAAGGTTATTCACCCCCTTATTCCTTCACCAAATTCCACTGACAGTCAGTCCTCCAGAACACGCTCAAAGTGTCGACTACCTCAACCGTGCTTTATACACATATGAACGCTCCTTCATCGGTGCTTTCACGTTCACCACTGGCATGAACCGACTCGACTTCGACCGCGTCGAGAACCGTCCATTTTATCTAGCTGTCGCTCGCATGATAACGTCCGTCTTCCGTTTTCTTTCCTATTTCATGCCATTGACTCGTCATCGTGCTCAGGGACCTCCAACGCCGCGGTTGTCCCCGCACAGCATTCGAATTTGCACGGCTCCTCCTGTCACTCGACCCCCACACCGACCCACAAGGAGCACTCCTTTACCTCGACTACCTCTCCATCCGGGCTGGCATGCACGACTGGATGCTAGATATGTGGACACTGGATGCGGGTGTGAAGACGGAGAGCCTTGGTAAAAGTTTCAATGTGACAGCATTGCCTGGTTGGGCATATGGACGTGCGTTAGCGCTTCGTGCGAAGGAGGAAGCGCGTGGAGTGAAGGTAGTTAAAAATCTTTTATTTTCTCATATAATGGTTTTCTTACTTTATGAGGCAGAATGGCGAAGATAGCACCGCGGCTCTGAAAGAAGCGATTTTAGCTTTCCCGTCCATTTTACCCCTCCTTGCAGATAAAGCGGATATCACGCTCCCGAATGACCTCAGAGGACACTGGGCCTTCCGAGTACATGTCGATGCAACGTAACCAACCTCTTCTGACCTCGTTAAACAACAAAACTAAACGCATGCATGCCACAGGTCACTATCGTCGCAGACCGAGGCAACGCTTCATCTGCTCTCACATCTATATGCTATTCGGTCTAGTTCATTGTGGAAACCAGCAGCGACCGCGACATGGCTGAAATCCACTGCCACCTCTGTATTCAACTCATTTAACCGAAAAAACACCCACAACCTTCTGGCTCGATTCAACACTCAATTCTCCTTTGCGTCGCCCACCTCCTCCCCCGACCTTCTATCCTTTTCAATATACCGCCACGTATTGCTGTTGGACTCTACATCATCCCGTCGTCTCACGGCTTTCTTCCCAAGGAGAGTGATGGAGGCGCCAAGTCTGAGTTGCGACCCTATACCTCCGCTGACGAGGGTGAATGAGTACGATGCCACGTTCTTCGCGGGGTCAGAGGACGTATTCGCTTTCCGGCCGAGAACGAGGAGGGAGAGGGAAGCCGACGGACGAATATTGGCGCAGATGATTCCGGATGCAGCCATTAGGCAAGAGCTTCAGGTAAGCCGTACAGCGCTTAATTTACGATTGACTGTAGTATTGACCATTCGTAATTTCCAGGCTATCTATGATGCTCGTCCGCATATCCAAGAAAGATTTCCTGGAGGAGTCGTACAGTTCGCACGCGCTGCTGCCGAGATGCCTGAAGTTTTGGCAGGTTTGATCTTTGGAGTAGATGGGGAGGGACTAGACGGTGCAGGTGCAGGTGCAGGTGGTGGTGGGGACGTCATGCCTGGAGGATTTGAGGTCGATTTTCCGCAAGATGACGAGCAGCATCGACGGTGGGTGATGGACGCAGAGAGGGGCGACGTGGAAGACGTGCCCAATCCTCCAGATCCTCGAGAGCCGGATGGTGCAGAGGAACACGCCGAAGACGATGAAGACGATGAGTATGATGATGATGATGACATCGATGAAGACGGCGTTCAGGTTAGTGCATTTCAATTCGTCGAACCGGAGAAATAAATTTACGTTGGTGTTTCAGGCCTTGCCTGTACGTTTGTTGCGTAATTTGATTGGTCGTTTCTGGGGTGGTGGAACCCAACAGGAGCCGGACTCTGATTCTGACGACGACGGTGGTGGCGGGCACGGAAACGAGGTAGACTGACAGTGTGTAATGCGTACAGGAAGTCAAAATGGCTAATACATAATATGACTCTTCATTTCAATTAGCAACAAACGCCAGTTCTCCTGCATCTCCACGAAAATTACTTCTTATCATACGAAAACCAGTTTTTCTCCCTACTCTCCAAGGCAGCGAACTCGGGTAAACCACTGAACCATCCGGCACCAACAGTCCCTACTGTTTTATACGTCTCCCTAGCGTCCTCTTCGGTGATTTTGATAGTTTGACTTCCGCGACCGGACGCAGCGGCATCAGCGAGGAGCTGTACGCGGCAGCACTTTTCAAGAGACATGAAGAAGAAGACCGTGCCTTCGATAGTTGGGGTCGCGACCAGCAATCCATGGTTCTAGAATAATAATGGAAAAGTGAAAAATATGGAAAATAATTGAGTGGATTGCATACTTGAAGAATTGCGGCCTGAGCGTGAAGTGGTGTCAGAATCGAGTGGTTTCACGACGTGGAGGTGTAAGCCGCACCTTTTTATTTCCGAGTGCTTCAGCGATATGGTGTCCTTCTTCCTCATCCAGCACTACGCCTTTAAACTGCGTATACACTGCATGATCCTAAATATTTTGAATATGCATCCAATCAATGAAACATTTTTGCTAACTACATACCTGATAAAATGCACAACTGTCTTGTGTGATTATATCCAATTCTTTCCCGAGCGTCGCAAATGCTCGCCCGTGAATTGAATGCGAATGGGCGGCACACAGAACGTCCGGTCGGGCAGCATGGATAGCAGAGTGAATCATAAACGCGGCAGTATTTAACAAGCGCACAGGGCCTAATTCATCCAGAATATTTCCTTGGTGATCGACGAGGATGAGGTCCGAAGGTTGGATTAGTGTGAAATGCATTCCCTGTTCACACGTGTGTTTAATATTCCAAAAATGTGGAGTATGAATGCTAGACATACAAATGGATTGACCCAGAAGCAATCGGTCTTGATGGGATCCTAATTTTTAATTTATTTTAAATGGCCATTTTACCGCCGGGAATGGAAACTCACTCGGACTGTGATGTGTCCGGCAACTCCTTCGTCATACCCCAGGTTGCCTAATAATTAAACAAGTTAAATATCTAACGAGTTTAAAGCTACCATTACACTCACCGAAGATCCGGAATGCCTGCGCAAGCCTGAACTTCAGAAACGCACGCTCTTCGAGTTTGTCCGTGAACGTGGGCGGTTTGGGGAACGTCATCTTCGACAAAGAAGCCGCCCTCTCCAGAACGTCACCACTGCCGTTTTTGCCATTCGACGGGTTGCTAGCTACAGGGGACATGATGGAAGGTAAGAACAAGTGAACGTGTATGCAGCCCGTGGCTGACGAAGCGCTGACGACTCGGCGTCGCACGGTCATGCATGGCCGAAGACTATCCTAGGACAACGTCGATTGTTCCACTCCACTGCAAGTCCATGTCTCCCATATTTCGAAATGTTAGAATGAGTTGAATTTGGTCGTGTCTGTGTAATCCCATAAGAGGAAGCCTCAGCCTCAGACATATATTGCATCATGGCATACTGTACCATTTCGACCGTAGGTTCATGGGGGTCCGACCGTGACACGTTCAACCATAAGTTCATGGGTTCAAGGGTCCAAAATTAGCGTGACCAACCTCAAAATACGTTCAAAAGGCGCCGTAGGCGCCGAAAAATTTCCTTTTTTGGCACGATACGTGCTGGGAGGTCAAAACCGACGATTCTGTGATACAGACACCAAGCCCTGTTGTGATACCTGAACACCGTTCTGTATGTGTTTCGTTTATGAGACGTCGCTTTTGGAAACGGGTCTTCGGTAGACTCGGATGGAGAGGTCCATTACATGGCCGGTCTGCGTAAGATAATTTGGAATCTCCGGAAATCCTCGGCTGTAAGTTCAAACCCTCCTGTGACGCGTTATTCCGACTGTATAGGTTCAAGTTCAAGCCTCCCTGTTTCGCGTGACTGAACCTACGGTCGAAATGGTACAGTAATCCACAAGTATGTAAGCGGCACTCAAGAGTAATTCGTTTCGAGGCTTGGTATTGGGAGTAAAGACGACATGCAAGGTTACTCATTTCAAATTCATTGGCTATATCATTCAGTTTCAAATTCACTCGAGTGGACCATATCGCTCTGGTTTTGACCGTGACGGGAAGCAACCATCAGCATTTCCGCATTTGGCGCCCTTCTCAGGGCCTTTCAGGACCGCTTAGGACCGCTTAGGGCCCGTTCGGCTGATTTCCGAATTCCGGAAATCCCGAGCTCTTCCGATTTCTGCGCTATGCAGAAAATGGAAATGATTCTCCCGTTTCCAGGCAACGGGAAATGCCAGAAACAGCCCCAGGCCGTTCCTGGATTTCCGCCGAAAATTTGAAAATATCCGGAAATGGATCCGGAAATCTGTGACAGCCGAACACCAGTTACGAGAGCTCCCTGGAAATCCTGGGAATTCCGGAAATTTCCAGGAATTTCCCGGAAATCCGGTGTTACCGAACGGGCCCTTAGGTCGTTAGCGCTTAGCCAGGTGTTTTTAGCCACAATCTGTAGTCTCGTACCCGTACGTCGGACAATTCGGTCCTGCGTCCATATATGGGACTACACAATCTGACCTTCTTCCGGCGTCATCAGTTCGTCAGACCTCGAGTCCGCTACCACCCACAAAGTTTCAACTTCATATCTGACGGTGCTCCAGGGGTTTTCCGGTATTTATTAGGACCCTGTTCGTGAGATAATGTGCTTACAAATACGCGCTTAGGATTAGGGCTTAGAGATTTCCCAAAATACTGATGACGCCGAATCAAAGCGTAAATTTATCAATCTTCTCATGATTGGCTATTCGAAACCATTTCCACGCGACGTTCCAGTCCCAGTAGACACCTGTATTGCCCATTGGCATACGAGGTCGTGTTCAAATTTGACGTGATCGATCGACTACGGGGGTAATGGCATATTCATTTTGTCCAGCCCACCGACAGTGGATCGTCCGTTCGATCCTGTCGCTTGTAGGACATTGACGGACCTTCGACGAGTTGTAAACCCTCTTCAATGCATCGAACGATCCCCGGTGCATCCAGTAATTCCTCATATGGCGCATTATGACAGCCGTACAGCGAGACCTTTCGTAGTGTCGTTGTGACATTTGTGCTAATTCATAATGCAATGGTCAATGTACAGTACTGCGCATGATGAAAGCGGCTCACCAGCGCGATACAACCATGTCCTCCAACGCTCTCGCTGAGCAACGCAAGCCGAAATGAAAGCAAAGTGTTTCAAGTTTGGGGCATAAATTATCCTCGACGGAATTCTGTGAGTTTAACTTCAGGCTTATGATCGCAGCTTTTGTCATGAATGGATATCTATCCAAGGAAAGGGACTTCAAGCCAGGCGTAGCGTGAAGGCAGTTGACAATGTCACCTTCAGACATCCGGGCGACGCCAATTGCCAAATGCTTCAATTGGCATTTTGACCGATTCAAGAAGGATTTAAGATGCTGCCATTCTTGTTCGCCATCCGCCAGCAGGTTATAATAGTGCAAGGACATGAATTTTAAATCAGGCGCTTCGAATTTATCGAAGAAAGGACCGGGGTCTGCGGTAACCACGTCTAGGTGGAGATATTCCAGGCGAGCATGCCGGAGAGTTGCAGCGTGGTGATGAGTGAAAGGAACATAGGAATAGCAGTGTGCCTGGAAAACCTCGAGATTCGGACATTGGGTAATAAATATCCAGCAAACATCTAGTGTTAGTGTGTCGCAGACCCCATGAATTATAACCTCGCGGAGAGATTGTGACCCAAATGCACCGAATTGAATTACAGGAGCGTCCATCCTGAGGACAAGTTTCTGTAAACGAGGCATTGTGGGACGATTAATGTATTTCAGATCATAGTCATTGCGAGTGTCGATGTTCAGTTAATCCAGCATGGGAGCCGTATGCTTGGAAGTAACGGTCAAAATTTCTTTGACGATGGATAATGGAAGTAAACCTTGGCCATGGGCATGGATACGGCGCCACGCTTGGTACTGAGGAAGTATGGCATTCACTAAATCTGTCCAAGACTGATCATCTTCTCCCCAGTGTTGGTAGCAAAGCTTGTACGACAGCCCAGAGGACGGTCCAGCACGAGCCCTCTATTGCTCCGCCGACATCGCGTCTTTTCCATAATCACGAAGCGGAGTGCGTTCGCCCAAACCGATACCAGCCCACAGTTCGCGTGTGGACAGGGCGACGCTCCGCCAGTAGCTGCAGACACGACCCAAGAGCAGCGGTGGTTCTGATTTGGCCAGCGGCGGGAAGCAATTCCCCGATAGACATTCCAGAAAAATCCGGGAAAGGATTTCAGGGGGTATGGATTGTGCGTGGATACCAGCTGCAGAATATGACAACATGTACGAGATTGCCTGGAGTCCGAGTCCAACGTAGGCTCAAGTTCAATCGATGATCGACTTTTGCATTGACCGGACGACTTGCAGTTGGATTTTGGTCACTCTTCGTAGTGCTAGTATAGTGCAGTCTTAAATGACGGTGGTTAACGCTGTTGAAATTTGAGCGTGATTGCAGTCTCGGCTTCCGGCACCGGACGTAGCCGCCGCTTATATAGCTGCCTGTCCCACGGGTCACCAGGGCCCCAGGTGGCGCCGGCTATGCGGCGCTGGGGACCAGGTCCCGATTACGTCACAAGCCACGCGCGCCCGTACGTACATGTCTGGTAACGTTAATCTGGCGGGTGAGAACGGCTGAATCAGCGGTGGCGCCAGCGTGTATATCGCCCCCGCAAAGGAAATTCGCCTTTTTCGTGCTCACCCCATGTATTCCCCGCATACGCTCTGGTGTCGTCGGTGCCGGCGCCGCGGCATAACGCATCGCCACCCCCGCACTGTCAACGTCAACACTCGTGTGCTCTGCCCTCGACGCACACGCTTAAACAACTAAACGGTTACTTTCGCCGTCTCCTCCTTCTCATCAAGTTCGACCGCACCTCGTGAACACTATGGGAGTGCGTGGCCTCTGGCGGGTATGTTGTGGAATACACCTTCGCTTGTCTCACATTCTGACATTCTATTTTTCGGTTTCATGGCAGGTGTTGAAGCCAGCAGCGGAGACGACGACATTCATGGAGTTTGTTGCCGAAGGCTTCAAGACGGTTAAACCTCGCAAGGGACTGGTAGTCGGAATTGACGCCAGGTACGTATGCCAACATCTATTTCAGGTCGAAGCTGCTGCTAACCCATAGATTTGCTCAGTCTTTGGTTTTTTCAAGTGCAGAACCCCTTCCTGTCCGGCCACTGGAACGCCGGTCACAGCCCCGAGCTTCGCACCGTCTTCCACCGACTCGCTTTTCTATCGACTCTCCCCCTCACACCGCTCTTCGTCTTCGATGGACCTCAGCGCCCCGCCATCAAACGCGGAACACGCACCCTCGGTCCAGAGCACTGGATGGCGCCAGTGTTTCGCAACTTTATCTCGGCGTTTGGTTTCGATTCGCATGTGGTACGTCCATTTCTCCTCGCCTTTCAATTTTTTTACTCACCCCAACCCAGGCTCCTGGTGAAGCCGAGGCCGAACTGGCCATGTTGAATCGCGTGGGCATTATCGACGCCGTTTTCACGGAAGACGTCGATACCCTCATTTTTGGCGCACATACGGTCGTACGTGGGTGAGCACGCATCTAATCCATGTTCTGCACTTGCGCATGCTCACCAGCAAGCCAGCACCAGCAACAAGAGGGACCACATGGAGATATCGATCTATCGATCTGCGCGGATCCTCGAGCATCCCGACGTTCGACTCTCGACTGGCGGGCTGGTGATGATGGCACTGCTTTGCGGCGGCGACTACGACCAGGTCTGTACTTATCTTTTTATTTATTCTTGACATGACTGATCTATCTAATCCCGCAGCAGGGTCTCGTAGGTTGCGGACCGTCGGTTGCCCATCCCCTATCAACGAGCGACCTCGCCGACAACCTCCACCAAGCTGCGCTGGCTCCCGACGTCACCGCACACCAACTCGTCGATGCACTGATTGACTGGCGCGAGGACCTCCAACACCAACTCCGCGACAACCCTCAGCACCTCCTCCCTCGCCGCTACCCTGCGCTCTCGCAATTGATCCCCTTTTCTTTCCCTCTCCCATCCATTCTCCGCCTCTATATTGCACCCCTGACGTCGTCCTCGCCACTCCCTCCTGGCTCCCCGTTGCTGTCTCTAGGGCAACAGCACCTCGACATCACGACTTTAGCGGCGCTTTGCGAGACACATTTTTGCTGGGGGCTGACGGAGGGGGTTGCGAATGCGCTTCGTTCATCCGTATGGCCGGCGGCAGTCTCACGCACAATGCAAGATTCGATCACCGGCGTTCGCAATCTCGCGAATCCGTTGGCTCTGGTTCGTCTTCTATTTTTCGTGATGCGTTGCCCACTACTAATTTGAAATTCCATTAAGCATTCTAAAATATCCCTTCTCGCACTCGATCCGCTAAAGGTCCGGCGTCAGCGTTCCGTCAAAGCGAACAGCTACGTTCGTGAATTGCAAATCGACATTGACGACAAGATTTTCGCGGAAGCAGCAAATGCGCGGCGACTGACAATTCTGCGTAGGGGATACCAAGAGCTTGCCGACTCCGACGCCGATGATACAAAACACCATCCAAGTGCAGCCAAGAAAATCACTCGGCATGTCTGGCTGCCTGCATTTCTTGTCGACGCATTTGACCCGCGAGCGGTCGCAGCCTTTCTCGATCTTCAAAAAGCCTCAAAGCATTTGAAGCGCCAGAGGTCAACACCTGTAACTCGACCCAAGGTACCGTGCAGTTGTTCTTTTGATTCTTGTACCATCTTCTTACAATCATATCAAGCAGAAAAAGGCTCGAATTGCACAAAACAACGACCTCGTCTGCAACGCCGATCGATCTCCGAAGCAAAAGAAGGTTTCGCGGGAGGTTATTGATTTAACATCGGAGTAGTAGTAGTGAATTTTTACAAAGAAAATGTATATATATTTCGTGTAACAGTAATTTGTACGGTTGTCAATCGAAGTGAAATATGGTGAACTGTCGAACGTCGTACAGCATCAGGCGCGCCAAACAAATACAACAGACTTGAACATCTACTCTTGCCTCCACGAAGGACTCGGATGATCGGACAAACAGAAGCAAGCTCTCAGTGTCAAGTGTATGGGGCTCCATTAAAGAATTGCTCGCCGACGCCAATGGCGAGAAGAAGCGCAATTTCGTGGAGACGATTGAGTTGCAAATCCTCAACGTGACAAGCGTTTCTCTGGAACTGTCAAGTGCGTGCTTTTCTCATTAGGCACCGTTCACTGGCTTACTTTCTCATCAGGTTGCCCAATGTTCCCCGCCCTCGCATGTCCATTTGCATCCTCCCTGATGCTGCCGACATCAATCGCGCCAAGCAGATTGAGCTTGAGTACATGTCTGTCGATGACTTAAAATAGTGAGTCGCATTCATAGGTTCAAAATTTCGGTTGCGGACTTTTTTTTACGGGCTCAACAAGGACAAGAAGCTGGTGAAGAAGCTCGC